>CAJUYG010002482.1:13134-44736 GCA_910591675.1 Galerucella calmariensis | reverse complement strand
AAAATCATTGAACCCCTCGCAGGACAGACAGATTCATACATCAAAAATAGCAATCATTTTTTAGAAAAACTATCAGATTTAAAGTTCAACAAAAGCCATTATTTGGTCAGTTTTGATGTAGTTAGTCTCTTCACAAATGTACCGGTACAGAAAACAATAGAACTTGTCAAATCAAAATTAGAAATAGATCAGACTCTTACAGAAAGGACCAAATTGACCAAATTGACCAAATTGAGAATTATTAAAATTATGTATAACAAAAACATATTTTCAGTTCAATAATGATTTTTATGAACAGAATTTTGGTCTTGCCATGGGCTCTTGCCTCTCACCAATTCTATCAAATATTTTCATGTAACATTATGAAGCCAAAATAGTGAATAATCAAACATTAAAACCAATTGTCTGGTGGAGATATGTAGACGACATTTTTGCAATATGGCCTTATGACTTAGTATCTCTAATTGATTTTTTAATAAATGTAAATGAAGGAGAAAAATCTATAAAATTTGAAATTGAAAATAACAATTTTTTACCATTTTTGGATATTCTCATCAATAAAACACCTACAGGGTATGAAACAAGTGTTTATCGGAAGCCAACACACACTAATAGGTATTTGAATTTTGAATCAAATCATGCTATAAGCGTTAAAAAAGGGGTAGTAAAATCTTTATACGATAGGGCCAGAATCATTTGCTCTAATGATAATCATTTCACAAAGGAGAAAACTCTACTGAAAAATGTTTTAAATGCCAATAATTACCCGGCAGAATTTGTGAATAAAGAAATCAAGAATATAGAGAAAGGCTTATTGTTAATACCTCATAAGAATAACAATAATATTAATAATTCAGCTAACATAATTTTTTAAAACTTGACAATACCGTATGTTAGGGGTTGGTCAGAAAGAATTAAGAAAATTGGTAATCAATTCAACATTCGAACCAGCTTTAAATCTAACAATACTTTGAGATCTATCTTAACAAAAACGAAACCAATCTTCAAAAAATTGCATATATCAGATATCTTGTGAATGCGACAAATTCTATTTAGGTGAAATATCTAGACCATTGAAAGTCCGAATAAGTGAACATAAAAAATACATCAAAGATAGGGAGTTCTTTAAGTCAGGTATTTGTAAACATGCTTGGGAAGAGGGGCATAAAATTCAATGGGATTCAACAAAAATAATATTGAAAGAGCCCAATAATAAAAGACGAAAAATCAAAGAAAGTGCTTTGATACAACTAAATGCAGATAAATGTGTAGCTAGTATTTCAGCCGAATGTAGTCAAATTTGGTTACCAATGTTAGAAAGAGAAATTTCCAATAATCAATTACCTGCGTTATCAGGATAGCATCATAAGTTTTTATCCAGGTTTTCTTATGATTTATCATTGGAATAGTTGTTAATCGATACACACTTCAATACACAAAATCACCAAACTGAGTTATACATGTTTTAAAAACAAAAATGATCATACACAAAAAAGTAACAACAAACGCGTTTTATTAACAACATTTCCAAAGATAAGCTAAAAAAAAGCGCTATCCCAATAAAAACCGTTCCTGGAACGTGCACTTCACTGGATTCCATTTCTAGTAGACTATCATATCGTTAGAATGTCATAAAATAAAATACTTTATTTCACATTTTACCAGAGGTGTGATCTACTATGAATGGACCTTAAAAAAATTTGACAACAAAGTTTTGTAGTCTTAAACTTCAAAATATTATTGATTGTCTAGTTGTCATATTTTTTCGTTGTGTCAGATAGGGACCAAAATTTTTTTTATCAATTTTATTACTAGTTAATCTTGTCAACGGTAGCTAGAACGCTACCGAAACGTCGAAATAAAAAATAAAAAACATTATTGTGGTTTGATTCCCAAAAGAATAAGTAATGCCACAAGGAACTTACAGAAGATATTTAAGGGTGAAATTCATAGTCGACACTTGAGAGTCACTCATACTTCACTCATCCTTATTGTATGCAGAGACACTTACAGGCGAAAAGTGAGGTTGAGTTTAAGGGTGAAATTCATAGTCGACACTTGAGAGTCACTCATACTTCACTCATCCTTATTGTATGCAGAGACATTTATCAGGCAAAAAGTGAGGTTGAGTTTAAGTGTTACTTGAGTGAAATATGAGTACAGGTTCCAGCTCCCTTGTGTGAAGATTTATAACCTATAAACCACGTTTGCACCTTATACTGTCATTTTTCGATATCAAAATTTTGTTTGGTAGTTATTTGGCTGTTATAGTTTGAAATTTTTCAAGGAAATTAGTATGATGGATGATATTATTGATTTTGTAAACTATATAGATGATGATAATGCTCACGTTTATCATTTACCTAGGTTAGTAATCACATTGGTGTAGTAAAAAGCAAAATTATTAGATTAATTCATTTTTTAGACGAAACAATGCTCTCCACTCAAATTAACCTCGTGTGCCAGTGACACCCTTGCCTTTTCCTTTCCAGCTAAGCTAGCACAATCAGGTTTTTTATTTTCCATAAGAGAATATTTACGAACCAGCTCACTTAAGGCTAGTTTTTCGCTAGACGAATAAAGTTTTCTTTTGATTTTTATTTTCATAAGAAATAATGAACTTTGATGAAATAACATCAGATACTATAAAAATTTTAAATAAGTATCTAAAATTATCTATTAACAGTAAAGAGCTAAACTGAGAATTAAATACTTGCAGAGGGCTAATACACGAACTGAATACAAATTCGAATATGAATGCAATGCAACAGATGTCATATGACTCAAATGAACCTTAAAGGACATTCAAAAATCACAATTAATTGTTAACCAAACGCAACCAAAAGTTCCTAATAATAACATTGATGCCAAACTTTCTTTACTCAAATTGAAGTATTACTTGAGTAATGACTGTGGATATGAAAAGTCGCCTCGAGCTAAACTCAAACTAAGTTGAGTTTAAGTATGAGTGACCCTCAAGTGTCAACTATGAATTTCACCCTAAGTGTAACTTGAGTGAAATATGAGTACAGATTCCAGCTCAGCAGGGGTAGGGTCACTTGAGACAACCCCCCTCCACTGTCCAAATTGGGGCCCCGCCTCGGTCGCTATTGGTCGGTAGTCCCGCCCCCGGAGGTTGCTATTGGTCGCCCCCTAAATCAGAGGTTGCTATTGGTCGGCCTTTGTCACTTTTCACGTTGTCATGTCAAACGTCAAATGTCAAACGTCACGTTGTCACGTCAAACGTCACGTTGTCACGTCAAATGTCACGATGTCACGTCAAACGTCACGTTGTCACGTCAAACGTCACGTTGTCACGTTAAACGTCACGTCAAATGTCACGTTGTCACGTCAAACGTCACGTTGTCACGTCAAATGTCACGTTGTCTTGAGTGAAGATTTCTAACCTATAAACCACGTTTGTACCTTACACTGTCATTTTACGATATCAAAATTTTGTTTGGTTGTTATTTGTCTGTTATGGTTTCAAATTTTCGAGGAAATTAGTATGATGGATGATTTTATTGATTTTGTAAACTATTTAGATGAGGAAAATGCTTACGTTTATCGTTTACCTAGGTTAGTAATCACATTGGTGTAGTAGAAAGCAAAATTATTAATTTAATTAATTTTTTATACGAAACAATGCTCTCCGCTTGAATTAAACTCGTGTGCCAGTGACACCCTTGCCTTTTCCTTTCCAGCTAAGCTAGCACAATCATTTTTTTTTTTATTTTCTATAATAGAATATTCACGAACCAGCTTACTTAAGGCTAGTTTTTCGCTAGATGAAAAGAGTTTTCTTTTGTTTTCTATTTTCCTAAGAAATAATGAGCTTCACTAAAATAATATCTACTACAAATCCGAATATGAATGCAATGCAACAGATGTAAGATGAACGTTAAAGGACGTCCATAAATCACAATTGTTAACCCCACGCAACCAAAAGTTCCTAATAATAACATTGATGCCAAACTTTCTTCACTTAAATTGAAGTATTACTTGAGTAATGACTGTGGATATGATAAGTCGCCTCGAGCTAAACTCAAACTAAGTTGAGTTTGAGTATGAGTGACCCTCAAGTGTCGACTATGAATTTCACCCATAGCCTAGTCTCACTCATCGATTCTAGGGTTACGATTATCTGGCAAGGGAACAGCGCTCCCCAAGGAAGAGTTTTTTTTGTGCTTGTCACTGAAATGACAGAGTAACAAAGCGACATAAAGACAAAAAATGTGTTCTCTTGGGGAGCGCTGTTCCCTGGCTCGAGAATCGGCACCCAGGAGACAACATTGAATTTTCAGTGATAACTTCCCTAATTTCATAGCTATGTAATCGATCCAAAAACCATTTCACAGAAAATTTCAATAATTCACAATTTGTTGTTTTTGAGATTTTTCAATTTAGGGAGCTTGGGAAACAGAATCCTCGCTCACAATCTCAGACTCCCAGCAGCGATACCTCTGTTGATTTTTCTCCTACATAAATACCGAACCGAAATACTAAGAGAAGACAGATCTAATTATTTTTTCCCTCACTTGTTTCCGTATCTTCTATATTTTTTGAGATATTTCCAAAAAACACATATTTCTCGAGATTTGTAAAAGATGAATATTGAAATAAATTCACGAAAAACTTTTTGTCCCTTCATACATGTTTGCACTTATTTTTAAGACTACACACCATCTAGAAGGTGTGGCACCCACCTCCTTGGCAACGATGAACACTACTAGCACCATATTGGATTTAATTATTGAGTTGTATTTCACATAATATAATGTCAAAATTTTACGTCGGTGAGAACTCCCAGTCAAAAAACAAAGAGAAAACCCCTCGTTTACTGGACTACTGGGAATTTGTGATATCTGGGATCTGAATAAATTCGGAGAGAATACTATTCAATACGTAATGAGTTGTCGAGGAGGAAATTATGAAATAGTATATCAAATAACGAGAGGAAAATAGTAGTTTTTCCACTACTAGCTGAGAAGTTGACAATTATCGCTTTTTCTAGCCAACTGAGAAGCTGAATTTCTCTATTAGTGGTTAATAATTTTTTATTATCAACCTAGGTCAATAATGGACAAATTCAAATATTTTTAGAATTCAGTGATAGTAAGTTCAACAAAAGGTTGTGCAACATAATTTTGTATACACTCTAATTTGCTGCTTGATAGTACCTATCAAGATAAAATTATCTAATAATGCAGGATGGTTCCTGTAATCGTACATTCAAAATAAATTTGAATGCTCCAATAGGTGTGCGGGCAAAAATTGCCCGTATCTCATAAACCGTTAATGTTATCGAGATGTCACAAGAGGACTTGATATCTCTAAAAATGTTCACAAAAGACAATTATTGCATTTATAACTAAAAAAACTTACAAAAAATATGGCGTATCCACCATTTAACTTATTGGGTACCTGAGTTCACAAGTATCTTGTAGACTTGTATATCACGCCAAAAAGTGTGCAATTATGGTGTTTATTAACGGTTGAAATATTACCAATATCCAATCAGCCATTTGATAATTGTAAATAAAAAACCATTTTTCATTCCCAACTTTAGAGCTCTATAGTTCGTTAACGAAGGGCATAAAGAAAAAATTTTATATGAAATACCATCATTATTTTTAGCCTTCCTATCACCTCCCAAGTTTTTGGTACGAACTTCTGGGACACCCTGTACCTATAGATAGCCTAGTCAAAGTAGAGAAAATATCCGTAAAATGCCGCGTAAAATACAAAAAACTTGAGAATTTCTTTTGAAAAACTTTTTCTTGTATCTGCATTTTTCACAAAGATACATACAATTTTCCACATGAATCTTCATTTTTCTGACCCCATTTTATTTTCATTATTGTTTTAATAACAGCCTCCATTTCTAATGTAATTTGTTATAATTTTTGTGGTTAATATTTTATTATTATTATTGTTGTTATTACGCGGTGGCGCGTATAAGACGCTCTCTCATCTGCTTTTTCACTTTATTTGTGCTCCCTTCTCTTCCTTACCAGAGGGTGTATTCTTTTGTATCGGGATCACTTCTTAATAGATTCATGATAAAGTTCACAAATTTTTAGATAATATCATAAACACTATAAAAAGTTATAGAAGGTTTGCTGAAAGACGTCTGATTTAAGTATCTATTGTAAATAATTGTCTATTATTTAATTTAAAGAAAAACTGTAAAGTAGTTTCAAAAGTAGATGCTTCAAGTGTTTAGTGGTGAAGTTTCATTGAATTATATTGATACGAAAAAAAAATAATTGAATGAAGTCTAAAAAAGGCAAATTAAGCATGCAGAAAAAAACAGACTTTTAAGAAGCATTTGTTCAAAATTCGGAATATTAATTGCTTTGCTTTCATAATAATAATGTTTCATGCTTATTTACTTAATCTAAAAGGAATTATCGCTGGAATGAGTACATATTAATTAAATAGGAATTATAATTGTTTCTCAACTTTTTGGCTCTGGTTTATTATAAATAAACTGATTTTACAGTTAGAAAATCCACTTTTTCGAATTTGAAAGTATTCCCATCTCAAAGTTGAGATCTTTCTCAACATTTTACATGTGTTTATTACTTTTTTTAGAATGTTATAAGCCCAGAATTATCAACTTTTATGTCGAGCGGTTAATAAACTTAGCTCACGGGCTGTTCGCGCGTAACCACTGGAATTAATTTCATCTCGTGAACTTTTCAATTTACAGAAAAACTTTTCAAATAAAATTTGTAGATAAATGTATCAGCTATTTTTGTTTTAAACATTTCTCTGCGTTTTCAATATTTAAACAAATAGAGTGAAAAAGCAAAACAACAAAAATTTACTTAACGATTTTCCGGAAAATTGCATGCCTCTCATGTTATACACAACCCTTTTTAAATATTCAATTTTGAAGCTGTCCGTATTTTTGTGAGGTTTTATGTGTACTTTGACCTGGCTAGTAAGAGAAAATCATTCTTATTATTAATGTATGTACCTACTTAAAATTGAAAAGTTATACAACCTCAATATTTTTTTTCAAAAATACGAACTTATTGCATAAAAGGGCAAACTAACACTCACATGGAAGAATTTCCCATATATAATAATATATAAACACCAAAAATCGTAATTTATTGTAACACCATCTCGGCATTCCCTTACTTTTGTATAGCAGTTTATTAAAGATGAAAATGTTTTATATTGATACCATCTCAGTAAAATGCTGTTAGTTAACTATTCAGGTGAATTTTTCAACAAAACTTTCGGATAGATGCTCCGGGACATGTACTAGGTACTGAGTGAATTAACCGACTTGGTTTAACAACAGATCACACAACTTTTCGCGATAGAATAACCAAACTGCTAAATTTTTGTTTCTGATGAGTAAATATTTTAATACAGATATTTCACAGACAATTCAAAGTTTTTGGCTACTTTCAAACACCAAATCAATCCTCATCACCATTAAAATGCAGTTTGACTTAATTTTTGTTTGTATAATTCATGAAAAAATGAACAAAGCTTCAACCGAAAACATTTCACCATCTAATAAGAATATTTAAGTATCAATCTAAATTAGAAAAAGAACTAACCTTTCGAAAATATCTCACATTTATAGAAAAAAAATAATTACAGAACTAAACAATCAACTTTGTCACTTCCACATCACTTTCGCTTTAAAAATATTCAACGGGTGGGTATTTCGAACGTTTTTAAGGATGCGTCTGTCTGTACAGAAAGCGTCGCGACGACTAATATTTTGGATTTTGACTTGTTGAAGCCACTCGCTTATATCACTGCTAGCATAGAGGGATATTTTTGGAAAAAATACTTTCTACTTTTTTTTAAACATGTCGTGCCATATAATTCATCAACTTGTAACAAAATAAAGGTTGTTCAACATTATTTATTTGACATAGTAAGCTTTTTGTGAAAGCATTCATTCATTCAAAACAGTTTGATAAAATATTTTGAGTGGTTGTACCTACGTCATAATCGTCAACTAAATTGTAATTTTCCAATATTTCTTCTAAATAGTTGGGAAATTAGACATTTACTTTATATTTATATATATTTATAGCTGCAGATTGTTTTTTTGTTAAAATGTATTTCAAAAAGTGAAAATATTATACAGGGTGTCCAGCTTTTTATTGGTTTTGTACAAGTGAAATCTGAACAATAAGAGATGAAGGATGTAAACAGTTGTTTTTAAATAGAACGAATATGACAATTCATAAGTCCCCAGTATCAGGTGCGGTCTTCAAGAAATTTAAGAAGATACAAGTTCATACTTCTTTTACCAACACTGTTTTCATTTCTGAAAATAATTGAGAAAGTTCTGTATCTGTATCTGTAGAGTAGGGAGGGTGAGTGTGTAGGCTCACAGCACTTAGGCCACATGTGACCTATTGTACAACCTCGCGAGGAGTTGTCCTCCTAGGTGCCCTGTCGTGCCCCTCAACCCACCTCAGGATAATATTGTTATCTGCCGAGGCGTCAGCGAAATCTTGGTGGCACTCCAGTACTAGCCTCGATATAACACGTTGTCTGTTCAAGGCTAATAGGGCTTGTCTACTATCAGTGCAGATTATTATGTTTTTTCCAGAAATTCTTCTTCTGGTTAGTTCTTTTCTGGCAATTGAGATACCAGCCAGTTCTGTTTGAACCACGCTGGTATTGTTTCCCATTCCCCACTTAATCTTTAGGCTTAGTGCTCTCGAGTAAACTCCACATCCTGAGCCTTCTTTCATTTTTGAACCATCTGTATATGCGTATTGCATTTGCAGCATCTGGCTCTGTGTTCTGTTTTATTTGAATTTTGTAGGGATTGTTAAACAAAAACCTGGGTTCAACTGCATCGTTGGCTGCCTGTAGCAGAGGTAGCGCAGTGAGCGCTTCCTGCCATAGGCTTAACCTCAATTGGCCCACTCCCACTTCGGGGTTTACACCAGCCGTGCGCAATCGTACCATGGCCATTAACGCAACCTCCTTGACGTACAGGTCCAGAGGGGTCAGACCAGTAATTAGTTCCATTGCTGCGGTTGGTGTTGTTCTAATGGCTCCTATGATGTTTAAACAAGCCATTAGCTGTATTTGATATAATTTTTGGATGGCCGTTGCTTGTAGAACCTTCGGTCCCCATGCAATTGCTCCATATGTCAACATGGGTCTTATTATTACAGTGTAGATCCAGGTGACCACACGGGGTGACAGACCCCATGTGCGTCCCACTGTCCTCCGACACTGCTCATAAGCCACATATGATCTTTTTGCTCTGCTGTGTAGATGAGAGTTCCATGTTAGTTTCCTGTCGAGGGTAATACCAACGTATTTCTACTCTTCAGAAAAGCTTAGTTGCTTTTGAAAATTTCGGGAGGTTTCAAACCCGATAAACTTCTTTTCCTGGTGAAAAGGACCATCTCAGTATTTCTGGGATTGATCGACAGTGAGTGTTCCCTACACCATTTTTCAATTAATTTAAACCCATCCTGCGCTCTATCGCACAGTGTGTTCACAAATTTGCCAGTCTGCAAGATAACTATGTCATCTGCGTATGCAATTGTGTAGAATCCATTGTTGTTGAGGTGATTAATCAGGGTGTCAAGGACTATGTTCCACAGAAGGGGTGATAAGACTCCTCCTTGTGTACATCCTCTCATGACCAGTCCTCTCACTGTGATGTCTTCTACTTACATTGATACTTATTGCTCTACTAGAGAGCATCTTAAGTATTCATTCTCCTACTACCAGAGGAACATTCCTGGAGTTTAGTTGCTGGGTAACTGTTGGAAAGGTTGTTTTATCAAACGCTCCCTCGATATCTATGAATATACCCAGGGTGGATTCTTTGTTGTCCAATGATCTTTCGATTCTGCCAACCACTTGGTTAAGGGCCGAATCAGTGGACCTTACCGGAGTATATGCATGCTGATTTGGATAAAGTGGGTTGTGAACTTGCACTTCATCTCATAGACAATTCATAAGTCCCCAGTATCAGGTGCGGTCTCCAAGAAATTTAAGAAGATACAAGTTCATACTTCTTTTACCAACAGTGTTTTCATTTCTGAAAATAATTGAGAAAGTTATTCGAACAATTTGTTTTAAATGAAATGTTGCTATAGTTTGTTTCAAAAGAAACAGAGCTCATATTGGCGAATAAGTACTCCAATGGGGTGGGTGACATTCCGGCAACTATAGTTAGATATGTAGTTAAAGATGCTGCTAGATCTGGTAGATCTTATAAATTTGACATCAGTGACTTGTCACTTACCAGATAAACTTAAACAAGGGAAATTAATCCTGCTTATAGAAAAAGCTCAAAGCAAATTTTCAGGAGCTATCGCCCAGTATCTGTGTTACCAATATTTTCTAATGTAGTAGAAAGATTTACAATAGATTTTTCAGAATTTTCAAAATCACATAATTTATTGGCTCAATGTCAATATGGCTTTTTATCTGTAGAATCAACTGAAGGGACTATATTGACCAACCTGAAGTATTTGGTAAATAAAATTCTAAGCAAGTCCTCAGATCGGATCTAGACTGGTCTGGGACTGCCTACAAAAACTACTAGCCCTTGCTAACCAAAACAGAGTAAATCTTAAGTGGGTCCCGGGTACAAAGGTATTGCAGGAAATGAAAAGGCAGACATCCCAGCGAAGCTAGGATCTGAAACTTTTTTCACTGGTCCTGAACCAGTATTTGGAATATCAAAACTGCTGCACGTGGTTGTATATCTCGGTGGACTGAAACCAAACATCAGTCGTACTAGAGACACATGCAAAAACAGGAACACAGCAATATCCTGGTTAAAAACATTCTCGGAGATGCTGACTAATAAATTACTAACCCTCAGCAGGGGCCAGATAAGGACTGTGACGGGTTAACTCACCGGTCACTGTAGCCTGAGAAAGCACATGCATACAATCGGCATATATAAGGAGGAACATATTTGTCGATTGGGCATGGAAGAGGAGGAAACTCTTACATTATCATTGACTGTATAGCATCATCTCATTGAAGATATAGATTCCTAGAACTAGAGCATCCAAGGGAGGATTTCTCCAAGAAGGACCTAATGAAAAGATTGTTAATCCTAATAAGGGCTACTGGTCTCTCCATAGAAAAGGCACAACTAAGAGCACAAAAATCCTGAAGGCCGAGAACTCTAAGCCTCTGACCAGTGGTGTCGAATTAATTAATAAGTCACTCCAAGCTCTCCTGTCTTATCTGACTGATAGAATGCCACAAGTGGTACTTAAGTACAAGCTTGGCAATGAGATACCGTTTTTCTTCTCTACTTTTGAAGACATAGGAGTGAGAGCTCCTCAGGGCTCTGTCTTGGGACCTCTACTATTCATAATATATGTGAATAATCTTCCGGAAGCTTCATCCACATCATCCGTGTATCAATTTGCGGATCTGAAATCAATATCTAAGATCTAAGAGGTCTTTTGGCGTAATTGATAACATGCTTAATGGGTGCAATTCAGTTCTAAATATCCAGTGGTAGTGCTTGATGGGGGTATGTGTTTTGAACTGTTTATTCCTGGGCTTGTCAAAAGGTTGAATCAAGCTTGCCATGCTGTGCGGAAGCTGGTCTGTTCAATAGATCAGGCTATCCTTGACATCGTTCGCAACGTCACGCAAGCCTGCGAATGCTCCATTTGCGAATATTTCCTAAAATTAATATTCTCGAGCACTCTTCGCAAAATCATACGAATGATATTATTTTACTGCTCAAATACACTTGACATCAGCGCAATTTAGCGTCAGTTGACGTTACAAATGTCATTTTGTTAAAGTTTCGAATGTAAACAGAGATGTAAATAAGCTATGCGAATGTGTTAAGTTTATTAATTAATTCTATAAAAATGAACTCTACAGTCAATATTAATACCAAAATTAAGAGGCAAGCAAATGCTCCTATGAAACAAAAAAGATTTTTATTGGAATTCATGAAATAAAATCCAAAACTAACATTAGGAACATTTTCGAACGATTTTACTCTGAAAGATGCCCAAAGATTGTGGAAATATATTTCAAAAATGTCGAACAGCTTAATATCACTTGTATTATAATAAGGATATGAGGATAATAATAATTTCAATTCTAACTTTGACTTTCGGTGTCGAGATATATATACTTCACAAAAACAACCTATGCATACAAAATTCAGGAGCATAACCTATTAAATATCTACTGAATCGCATACGCATGTCGGTTGCGATCAACAAACATCACTGAATGTTGTAGGAACATATAAATATGCGCATGCTCAATCTATTTTATGTTATGGTTTAATTTTTTGAGGCTCATCTGCTGTGGGAAAGCATTCATTTGAAAAGCTGAATAAGATAAATGTCACTCACAAGTTTATACATATTGTATAATCTGACAATATTTGTCAAACGCAATGATAATCTGTTTACGGGAACATAGATATGTACAACAAGGTCAGCTAATGTATTAAGAATGAGATCACACAAAATAGCGTTTCTCAAGAGTGGTGAGAAGTGAGAGTGAGAATTTAGAGCTGTTAAAGTGCATAATAAGCTGATGCCCGTCAAAATTAAGAATATTGATGGCATCCATTTGTTCAATAAAGAATTGAAGTTAATTTTTTTTTATTGGTGAACCATTTTACCTTATTAAAGCACGCCTCAGCGTGTTTAAATCGAACTTTCAAACACGCGCGTTTTTTAAAGTTACCATGGCAACATCAACAACTTGAGAAACGAAGTGTCTAAATGACAATTTTTTTATTATTGATCTGACAGGAGTACTTTGTAACGTCAAAACCTTCATTCAAACAATATATAACAATTTCAATTTTATAAATGAAAATAGAAAGTACAAACAATTTAGACAGATAGGTCAGTTTTGTATTGTCTATTCAGTCATAAACAGTGCTCAAGACTTTTTAGTCGAATTTATTAGTATATTTTACTTCAATTTAGTATATTTTATTAGTGTTTAGTATATTGTTCATTCGATTAGTATTTTTTATTTAGAATATATCACTTTTCTTAGTTTTTATAAATATTGTTATTGAACAAAACTGAACAAAATGCCTGCTACATACAGCAGGATATTTAATTTTTGATTTTATGTTTTCCTCATTTCCATGACAACGCAATTCAACCATTTTACATTATTAGTTCTTATTCCCATTTCTTGTTGTAGTAGTAATATATACCAGTATTTATAATTTCAAAGTGCACCAATAAAAAAATAGCTCTCTCTAAAACACTTGCTCTATTTCGAGCACTCCGGCTTCTCCGTCGTGCTCGAAAATTCGCGCGTTTTTTAAAGACCTTAATATCCACTTATACTTCAATATACTATTATTCAACAGCACTATCATTTCGTTGAACAATTTTTTGATATGTGGCAATATACTTATCTTTTAATGAATATTTTAATGTGTTGTGCTATACTAGAGAATATTTTAATGTGTTGTGCTAAGCTTTTAACTATCAACTGTAGCTTTTAAATTTTAATTTTTTCATGTATTATGTAGGCATATGTATTTATGACGAATTTAATATGAGTCTTATGATCAAATGAAAAAATATTATTATTATTATTAATATTAATAAATAATATTAATAAATCTAACAACCAGATGTTATTCGTATAGGTATTACAGAGTTGTACTCAAAATTGACGGAGCACTCCACACTAATTTAATAGTAACTGTTTGAAAATATATTATTTCGCTAAAATGATTGAAAATGTAAAAAGATAACCATAATACCTTCGATCAAAAACGGAAAATACACACCATTTAAGCATGGTCATCAGTATTATCAGTGTCGCTTGTACTCGATTCACTATCACCTGTATTAGAACTATCTACATTAATAATTGGAGGATTTACTTTCACACATTCAATAACATTGTGTACGTTATGATCCATAATACACAAGTTCTTTTCAATTTTTTCAACGTGACTAATGCACTTTTGACACGTTTTTTCGGTTATGTTACCAACTGCACTTAGAAGTAGCCCCTTCACATATTCTAATTTGCATGTAATACTGTTTCTTGCAGCGAATTGTTTAATTTCTGCCCAAACCAACTATATTGTGTTTAACTCGCAGTGGTAAAGGAGCAGTTGAATATTGACACCCGCTTTTTTGCAAGTTCATCTATCTCATTTTTTTATATTTTAACTTATGTTGCTTAGCAATCTTATAAAGACCGGCTTTGGTAACGCTGTGATGGAATAATATACCTTTGTCCACGACCACCTAATAATAAGTCAATATTTTACCTCCTTACTAAAAGTATATGGTACCCATATATCAACTGTCGTGAATTATGGTTCATAATACAATGTAGTGTATTATGGTTCATAATTCCCGACTAGAGATGGGGGTACAATATGAAATAAACTATTAAATCTGTGTATTTTGTTCAGGAAATTTGTTTCTGACATATATCGTATCTATAAAATATTGTAATTTTTAGTATTGGTACTTTTCATAACGATATTTTCTAATATTAAGTATTTCAAAACAATATATTTATAACGGTACGTTGTATTGATACTTTCTACAGTATCGCCCATCTCTATATATGTCAAATTATTTGAAGTAGCTGCCACAACATTTTGAGGTTAGTAATATGCGAAATCGCTACTGACTTTTATTTATTAATAAATAAATTAAGTGTCGTGGACAAAGTATAGTATTCTACTCGCAATTTATGGCCATAATTCACTAATTCACCCATCGTGAATTATGGCTATCATAAATTGCTCGTTTAATAATATACTATTATTTTGTAGTCATTCCATTATTTCAGATTGTGACTACGGTAGCTGGCATTATAGATAACTATGAAAGATCCTAGTGCATTTATTTCTTCATTATAGTCGCCGTCAGTTTTTGAAGTAAATACTAACAAACCAATTTCAGTGAAACCAGATGTCCAATATTCATACGGTGACCTTTCCCGTAAGAACCTTTAATGCCGGTTAACCATCCATCCATAAACACTTCTTCATAGCTTTTAATATTAGAATCCTGCCAAATATTAGAAGAGGCATGTCCTTCGTTAACACAAATTTCATTAAGATGAAAATGTGTTTTCGTCGTCGTCTTGCTGCCGTTGTTAGAAAATAATCTTTCCGCCACAATAGTATTTCACGTTTTCTAGGAAGACAACTATTCTTAATCCGCTCCTTACACTTAAAACATACTTTATGCATAAGGCGCTACAACGTTGTTGACTTATATGCGACAAATTCGCATCAGTTTTTATCAATTTCAATATTTTATCCAATTTCTTCCAAAAACCGTAATTACTGAACTTAAACTATATTTAAAACAAATATAAGTTCCTATAGGTCATGATGACGAAACTGTACAGTAAAAGTACTAGTAATGTCTGTTTAAAATGGGGTGAGAAGCTTTAACACTTTACAGTACATAATTTTATATTCGAAAAAATCCATAACAAGCTTTCTTTAAAAAACTTAAAAACTGTGGCTCTTGAATTTAATAATTTTCAATAGTACCTACCTAAATTTACTATTTAATTCGGTCGTTAGGAAGATTACTTAAATATTTCCACACACACAACCTTGATGAGCCCGTCCCACCCGGGATGTTCCTCTCTAAGCGAGGTACACCTCCGGGGAGGACTTCCACCACATCCCTCCATCTTATCCGATGGGTCTCATCATCGTAGTTCGCGTTTCGGCGTACAGCTCGTCCCTAGCTAAAAGGGCTAGCAGCTGGGGGCGAGCCGTCTTCTCTTTGGCCGTGTAACCTCGGTGGTTTTTTCTTCGGCGGTCTTTCGTTGTGTCTGTGTCTTCTGTTGTGTGTGTTTGCGCTGCCTCTACAAGGTGCGTCCTCAGCCGGCGATTTCGGCTGAAAACACCCTTATAGAGTGTGTCTTCTTTTCTTCCGATCTCTTACAAGCGACTTTAAGCCATTAGCTGAGCTAATAGCTTTGTCACCTGTTCGAGGATCTGTTGTTTTGTTGCCGTCGTCGTTGTTGTTTTCTTGTTAGCTGCGGCTTGGGCGTAGCTGACTCCCGTCTTCTTCACCGCTGTTGCGGTTGTTCTTGTTTTCTGATTGTTTGGGGCTTTTGGGCATCCTTTGTAGTTTGCCGGGTGTTCTCCCTGGCAGTTTGCGCAGGTGGCCGGCTTGGTCTTCGGTCGTGGGCAGTCGTTGGATCGGTGTGGTCCTCCGCACTCCACGCATTTCGTGTTTACGTTACACGTCGTCTGTCCGTGATGGAAGCCTTGGCAGTTGTAGCACTGCGTCGGCCCCTTTCCTCTTCTTTGTTCTTCCCACCTGATCCTCACGTTCTGGATGTGTTGGATTTTCCGGATTTTTTCTTTTTCTTCAGGCTCCAGTTCCACCAGGTAGATGGGTAGCGGTCTTCTCTCTCCGAATCTGGAATGAAGTTGGGTTAGTCGTTTTGTACTTACCCCTTGTCTTTCGATTTCTTCCTTGATCTCCTTGGTGTCCTCGCAGTGCGTTAATCCTCGGATGACGATCCTTGCCATCCTTTCTTCTTGTGGCATATACGTATACCACTCCACTTCTTTTCTTTCTTCTCTCAGGTACCTCGTTGGGTTCCTGTAGTCCTCTGGTCCTTCGCAGGGTATTTTCACTCCGAGTCTTTCCCGGATAGTTATGTACCTCGTCTTTATATTCCTCTTCTCAATTTCCTTTCTTACGGAGGAGCTCCAGTGGTGGATGCTCCGCAGAATGACGGGTGGTGGTCGGCGCGTCGTCGTTGTTTCCTTGTTTTTGCGGATGGCCTCGTCCATCATCGCTTCCTCGTTGGCTTTCCTTCTGGCGGCGGCTTCTTTCTTTTGTATTTGTCTGATGGATATCACTTCCGTGAAATCCATCTCCTCTTCTCCATTCTCTTCATCTTTTGGGGATTCTGTCCTCTGCGTCTTCCTGCGGACGCTTTCTGAGCGGCTTCGGCTCCTCTTCTCCTCTTGCATCTCTTCCATTGCTTTTGCCATGCTTTCCATGGCTTTTCTCAGTCCGGTCATTTCCTCTTCCATGCGCTGGATGGTTTTTCTCATTTCCTCTGCTTCTTCTTTGGCCTGGTCCCTTTCATCTCGGAGTTTCTGCATTTTTTCCATATCTTCCAGGAGTTTCGCGGATTCTTCCTGGTCCTTTGTGGCTTTTCGCATCATCTTATCTGCTTTTCTCATGGCTCTTATTGCCTCGTTGTCGTCGCTGTCCGAGTCCGATGATAGTTCCATTGTCCTCGTTGTCCTGTTGCTAGCTTGGCTGCTAGCACGGCTGTCGTTCTTCTTTTTGGGTGGCATCTTAAATAGTTCCTGTCCTCCACAGGTCCTAAAACATACAAAACATCTATCAAATCCGGACTTTAAAAAATATAAATATTTTTCAAAACTTTCATAGATAGAAAATAAGTGTTAAAAAACACTATTTGCGTTTAAAACGCTGTTTTCGTCGGCTGGTTAGCTTTCGCCGGTTCGGCTGATAAAAATCAACCTCCGTCCGATCGCTTTCTCAAAATCTGCTTCGCTTGCTTCTGAGTATTCAAGACACGTCCTTCCTACTCGACTGCTCGCTATCGACTTTAAATATTTCCTTGTTAAAGGATTATTATTGCATTCCAATACCATATGTACTTTTTTGAAACATACTATAATTTGTAACATTTCCAGTACAGCATTTAATTTCTTCAAAACCATCAACTTTCCTTTCAGGTTCGGATAAAATGCTTTTTTAAAAGTACTTCCATTTGTGAATTTATCAATTCAATACGGTTTGTTTGGTCCGTGCATTTTTCAGTATGATCTATCTTTTAAACGTATTTGGTACAAACCGAATTCTATTATAGCCAAAACAAATTCATGTAATGTGTCAGCTTCCAAAACATACACAGAATTTCATCACACTGCTTATACTTTTTTCTCCAACGCACTGTACCTTGAATACCAATGCCGTTACGAAATCTTTTCACTAAACAAACCCGACTCAGTGTTTTACTTATTCTAGCAGCAGGTTCGCCTCTTCTGAAACACCCCGTACAATAATCTCTGCAAGATTTACATATCAAAGACATGTTCAATCCTCATACTCTAATCTTGTGTTAATTAGAACTCCCAGCTTTAATAGGGTTTTTGGGAAAGTTATTTTAGGATTTTTTTATCTCAAACTCAAATTCACAGCTTTCTGTGGACCTATTTGTACTTGCTTCTCGGTTACAATTGAAAACTTTATCTGCATCTTTAACTAACCCGCCCGCACAATTATACCTCGTATCGGAACCGCTCAAGAATTTTATTGTTTCTGCCGATACAATATGCACCACGTGTCGTCAACTGGGTACTGGAAATAAGGAATGTGCATCTGGTTTCCATTTCAGTATTTTTCTTTGAGAGACCTCTGCTGAATTCGGCATATTTATAATATTTTGGAGTTGACGACATTTATTAGTAGTTGACCGTCTTTCAAATTAGACAGCGAGCAGCCGAGTAGGAAGGACGTGTCTTGAATACTCAGAAGCAAGCGAAGCAGATTTTGAGAAAGCGATCAGACGAAGGCTAATCAGACGACGAAAACAGCGTTTTAAACGCAAATAGTGTTTCTTAACACTTATTTTCTATTTATGAAAGTCTTGAAAAATATTTTTATTTTTAAGTCCGGATTTAATAGATGTTTTGTTTGATAACAGGACTAAGAAAAGCCATGGAGAGCATTGCAAAAGCAATGGAAGAAATGCAAGAGGAGAAGAGAAGCCGAAGCCGCTCAGAAAGCGTCCGCAGAAAGACGCAGAGGACAGAATCCCCAAGAAAAGACGAAGAGAGTGAAGAAGAGGAGATGGATTTCACGGAAGTGATATCCATCAGGAAAATACAAAAAAAAAGCCGCCGCGCGAAGGAAAGCCAACGAGGAAGCGATGATGGACGAAGCCATCCGCGAAAACAAGAAGACAACGACGACGCACCGACCACCACCCGTCATTCTGCGGAGCATCCACCACTGGGGCTTCGTAAGAAAAGAAATCGAAAGACGAAACATAAAGACGAGGTTCATAACAATACGGGAAAGACTGGGAGTGAAAATACCCTGCGACGGACCAGAGGACTACAGGAATCTCAAAAGGTACCTGAGAGAAGAAAGAAAAGAAGTAGAGTGGTATATGCCACAAGCTGAAAGGATGGCAAGGATCGTCATCCAAGGACTAACGCACTGCGAGGACACCAAGGAAATCAAGGAAGAAATCGAGAGACAAGGGGTAAGTATAAAACGACTAACCCAACTTCATTCCAGATTCGGAGAGAGAAGACCGCTACCCATCTTGGAGCCTGAAGAAAAAGAAAAAATCCAGAAAATCCAACACATCCAGAACGTGAAGATCAGGTGGGAAGAACAAAGAAGAGGAAAAGGACCGACGCAGTGCTACAACTGCCAAGGCTTCCACCACGGACAGACGACGTGTAACGTAAACACGAAATGCGTGAAGTGCGGAGGACCACACCGATCCAACGACTGCCCACGACCGAAGACCAAGCCGGCCACCTGCGCAAACTACCAGGGAGAACACCTGGCAAACTACAAAGGATGCCCAAAAGCCGCAAACAACCAGAAGACAAGGACAACAGCAACAGCAGTAAAGAAGACAGGAGTCAACAACAGATCCTCGAACAGGTGACCAAGCTATTAGCTCAGCTAATGGCTTAAAGTCGCTTGTAAGAGATCGGAAGAAAAGAAGACACACTCTATAAGGGTGTTTTCAGCCGAAATTACCGGCTGAGGACGCACTTTGTAGAGGCAGCGCAAACACACACAACGAAAGACACACACACAACGGAAGACCGCCGAAGAAAAAACCACCGAGGTTTCACGGCCAAAGAGAAGACGGCTCGCCCCCAGCCGCTAGCCCTTTTAGCTAGGGACGAGCTGTACGCCGAAACGCGAACTATGATGATGAGACCCATCGGATAAGATGGGGGAAGTGGTGGGAGTCCTCCCCGGAGATGTACCTCGCTTAGAGAGGAACATCCTGGGTGGGACGGGCTCATCAAGGTTGTGTGTGTGAGACATTTATTGTTCAGCTTTTCGATTCCTAAGCGTTATTTTAAGGGTGCACTGCACTTGCTGGGTGACTACGTGCAATATTCAGCCACACACTGCTATCTGTTTTCTTTTGTTTCACGGTTACATTTTATCCAGAGTTTCACATTGTGGAATTGCACACATCTATACAACAGCTGCTTTTCAAAATCAATTGGATTTAAACGGTTGGTTCTTATGCATCTTTACAATGTTGAAATTTTTTAAAACCATTTCAGTCCACTTGACGAACAATATTTTAAGAAAAAAAACTCATCTCGACCTTATCCTCTAAATTCAAATGTCTGTAGTTCTAAGGCAGATCCTTCTAGTAGGTAAATAGTTGATTTGATAAAACTATGACACATCCTACATATCAAGATTTTGCATTCGAATGTTTCAGAAATCATCCTTACCCACGCGTTTTCGTTTTAATCTAGTCTCATTACGAAATTTATCATTTTGTTTCGTATTAACCATTACGTATTAAAATATAAATAGTCCTGTAGTGTTTTTGAAATCATCATAGTTGAGTCGACTGTTTTATTTTTAGCTACAGACATAAAAAAATAGGATTCTAGCTTGTTACCTCTGGGTGACAAACTTGGTGAAGTAAATATAGATATACGTTGATTTCGAAAGTATCTTTGTTATTCATCTCATAGGATATTTTACGATTAATATAAATGAACAGTATTTAACCTGATAAACGACATCTATTTAGATTAATGTTTGCTTTGTTTGTCTTTAATACACACAAGTAAACAATGTAGTATTTTTATAACAGTCACGAGGCAGTGGTAAGGTCAAAATTGAATTCTTGCCTCGTTATAGACTTTTTTAGTATCTTCAGGGGCCCTACCCCACTCACTAACTTGTGTGAGTGGTCGTCTAGGACCTCTCTCTAACAATTTAGCTTTACTGCGCATGTCACTCTCCTGAAAATATAAAATTCTTATTCAGAAAGGATGACAGAATGTTCATATACTCCTATACGAGTACTCTACTGGGCTGAGAGAATGGATTTAAGCACATTGTCTTTGGTCATAGAATTAGACAGATAAATATGGCGCGCCGTTTTGGTATTTAATAACATCGTTTTAAAAATAAAAACATAAATATCTCTTCTTTCAAAAATGTTTAGTCCCTAATTATTCTGTTAATGAATTAAAATTATGTTTTCCATAATAATAATACAGGAATTTCCATTATGAAAAACACTCGGAAAAACATAATAGAAATTGCCGATTTAAAATTATGAAATACATAATAAAAATTCATGAATTAAAAGTATGAAAAACATAATAGAAATTCAATTTCCATTATGTATTGAGGATGCCTATAATAATTTAATGCATGTACCTGAAATCGGATAGTAAATGCATTACTGCAGAATAGGCAACCTCAATACATAATGTAAATTGAATTTCTATTATGTTTTTCATAATTTCAATTCTTGAATTTCTATTATGTTTTTCATAATGGAAATTCGTGTATTATTATTATGAAAAACATAATGGAAATTCAACAATTAAAATTATGAAAAGCATAATGGAAATTCAAGAATTAAAATTTTAAAAAGCATTGTACATAATTGAATTTCTATTATGTTTTTCATAATTTAAATTCATGAATTTTCATTATGTATTTCATAATTTTAAATCGGCAATTTTTATTATGTTTTTCATAATATAAATTCCTGTATTATTATTATGAAAAACATAATTTTAATTCTTCAACAGAATAATTACGGAATAAAAATGTTTGAAATAAGAGATATTTATTATTTTCCTATTTTAAAACGATGTTATTAAATAATACCAAAACGGCACGCCATAGATAAAGGCAGAGTAAAGACCAACAATAAACAAAATGAAAATATAAGATCACCCGACATATGTCATGTTTCTCTTTAATTTTCAGTCCATAAAAATAATGAGTGAATATTAAATGCATTTTTAGTTTTTGCAGTTTAATTGTTTAGTTTTTGGAGTTTATTTATTGTTTTTAAAATGGATTGAAACTTTAATTAAGTTAAGCGCCAATGAAACAGAAGTTGCACAATTTCGCAGATGGAATTATGATGTTGAATGACAAAAAACAATTGAAAGTGAATAATGCAGGCTCTTGCCTAACTAACCAATAAATTTGGAGGTAACCTTAGCCAGCTCGCAGGGCCTTGTTGCCTTATCAATATGAAGAAAAGAATTTACTTAAGTAAAATTAGTAAAAAAATAAAAAATAGAAAAATTAATTTTAGGGCGCCACTAATTTCCTTTCCTCAAAGAAAATTAGAAAGAAAATCAAATTTAATGGTCAGCGAACTTTTAATCTGTTTAAAAAAAATAACTTGAAGTTTCTGTATAATAAATAAAACTAATAGAGTAAAAAAAATGTATATAATTACAGTATTGAAATTTACATTATAAAAAAAAAAAGGTTAGTTGAGAATACAAAAAAATACTTAGCACAATAATACAGTTGTTTGAAGTAGACGATGATGTTGATGATGTAGCTGTCTATGTAGGTACTATGGATTGTCTGTAGGAACGGTATTTGGGAAACTTTTTAGTTTAACAGGAACTGTGACCCAGAGGCTTGTTTGCCACTCAGGAATCTATGATCCAGAATAATTGCTCGTCAAACCAGAACCTGTGCCCCAGAAACAATCAGACTCTCCAGAAACTGTTTTATGTGCAAGAATGTGCTCCAAGAAACTGTTTTCTTTTTTCGGGAACTGTTCTTCCCAGGAACTGTTAATCCCAGGAACTGTATCTCCGGAACTGTGCAGTAATCCAGATACTTAAGGGATAACTCATCCGGTAACAAAAATTTCTATTCAGAGGATTACTGCACAGTTCCACTCATGCTGCTTTGTCGACAGACAATAAGAGAAGACCAGCCGGAACCTTTCTCATCCTTATTTAAAGACCATACAAAATTTTAAATTTCTCGGTAAAATACTTCTAGAATATTGATTTTTGGTCTACTAGTTTATTCCGCCACAAATCACAAAAGTAAAATAATTTGTTAAATATTTCAATGAAATAATTTAAGGAAATATATATATATATATATATATATATATATACTATTCCACCAAAAATC
The DNA here is from genome assembly GCA_910591675.1 of Galerucella calmariensis. Taxonomy (NCBI): domain Eukaryota; kingdom Metazoa; phylum Arthropoda; class Insecta; order Coleoptera; family Chrysomelidae; genus Galerucella; species Galerucella calmariensis. Next base: position 21,568 of record CAJUYG010002482.1, on the reverse strand, counting down.
GAAATTCTGAAGTGATTATTGAAAATTTTTATTATCTGAAATGTTAACCAACAAAGTTAACGTTTCAGGAAGATGACGATTTGGTAATGCAAATGCTAGAAGACAATGTTGAAGATGCCAATCATTGGATTGGACATTTGGGACGCTATTCAATTTTACTGTTACATCTTCCCAAACTTTTTGGGCTTTTTATATGGAAAGCTTGCGGTGAATTGACCCCTGCGCAACTCTTCATTTTGATTCATAAAGTTTATTAATATTGTTTTTTGTTCCTCGCACAACATTTTCTTTTCAATAAATTATAAAAAGGAGCTAAAATGGTTATGTTTATATTTTAAAACCTACTAACAGAACATTAGAACTTATAATAGTTCAAAGATAGTCGCGCCACTTGGAAACGCTAGACAAAATGTAGTAGACGAGTAGACTAATTAAGGTCCATGTGAGTGATGAGTGAGAGAGTTATCCCATCTATAGATAACATAAGACTGGTCCCATCGATGAGTAGTCGTGCACGAGCACTCTCACATGCTACAAAATAGACCCCAGGGGGTCTATTCACTAACAGTGAGAGCTCCTACGAGAGTACACGTTTACAAAGTGCGCATGCGGGCTATATCATAATTTGCAATTTCGAGAGAGCTCGCATGCGCACTTCATACGTGTGTAGGAGCTCTCACTGTTAGTGAATAGACCCCCAGTTGTATTGGAATTACACATGCATGCGCGTGAGAATGCCCTACTCAGTATAGACTCTGTTTCACATAAGAAGAACCACTAAAGTCTAGAAGTTGAAGTCGTATGCGCGAAGAAGCTGCACATAACAGCATCTGAACAATTGATGTTCAGATATTTCATATATTTCCACAGATCCGTCATGCGATGTTACGATCATAGATAACGAAAGATTTAGTTACGATCATCCGAAAGTTTTTTGGTGCAATTTTGACAGGCCACCGAATATTTGTCCGAAAGTTTTAACTTGTTCCGTCATGGCAAAAAGTTGAAAAATGTTCAACTATTGTCCGTCATTGGATCTGATCTAACCAAACTTTTTCATGATCTGCTTTCTTCCTGAGATATTATATAAAAATAAAGGATAATAATCATAGTTTAAAGCAACGAACAGTTGGCTATTAATTGCAATTGAGTTGAGAAAAAGTTTAAAAGTGACATGTCACTGTTTTTGTTGCTAAAACGTACGATTGTTCCCAAGCAAAAGAAATTGGGATTTCCAATGGAAATCCCAATTTTTCCATCCATCCGATTAGACACCCTTATGCCTATTGACCTTCAAATGGATGTGAAATAGAACATTCACCACCCCCTTTCATACGACATGTTCTCATGTTCTTCCGATATCGAACCTGATGGAGACAATTAATAGTACTTATTTGTTGGGTCTTTTCTTTTCATATGTAATTTTTAGTGTTAGATAATTTGAGGAATCAACCTATGGCGTGATGTTTTGGTATTTAATAATATTTGTTAAATATATCTTCCTTATCGAAAATTCAAATCCGATTCCGTAATTATTCTGTTCCATAATTTCAATACACCTTTTTTCATTAAGAAATTGCCCATTCAAAATGATGCTGTATGTAATGAACTAATGCTCAATTTAAACTTGTGACGCGTTTCGCTAACACAGTAACTTTCTTAACGAATTAAAGTATGAATAAAGTTTTTTAATTTATTAGTACGGAATTTTAAGAATATTCACAAAAGTATTCGAAAATATTTACATGGAAATAAAGTGCAAAAAGTGTAGTTTGTTTCAAAAAGTAAAGTACATAGAGTATTGAAATGCACTAATCATTTTTTTAACTACCAGATCTTTATTGGATATTACAGACTTGTACTCAAAACTGACGAAATATTTCACAATAATTTAATAGTAAGTGTTTGAGAATATATTATTTCAAAAGACTGTTTGAGTGATCAATATGATCGCATAAACTGTAGAAAAAATACAACATATGTACCGTAGGAATAATTTCTTTCATAAAAATAAAATACGAATAATACACACCATATAAACAGAAAGTAACTGGTCGTCATCGTTATCAGTATAGCTTGCGCTAGAGTCACTATCATTTTTCATATCTACATTAAAAACTAGAGGATTCAGTTCCACACTTCCAATAACATTGTGTACGTTATAATCCATGTTCCACAATGATTGTTTCAATTTTTTCAACGTGACTAATGCACTTTCTTCCATAATGTTTCCAACTGCACTTAAGAGTAGTTCCTTTACACCTTCTAATTTATATGTAATATTGTTTCTCGCAACGAACTGCTTAATTTTTGCCCAGACCACTTTCACTAAAACCAGATGCGGAACCAGGAGAAATTGGGTGGACCGAAAATTCGGGGAGGTGATCATTTGAATTCCGACACATTTCATGAGCCCATAACTTGGGAACCGATTAAGATATCGAGAGGCGGTTTTGACTGAACGGCTTAAGGAATTAGGAAAATTTTTTTAACGCTGTTGCCTATTTTGGATTTTTTCCGTAGACTCCAGGAAAAAACTTGGGTTTTTTGGAGATCATTAACTTAAACATTTTAAATGGAACACCCTGTATGTTTTTGTACCGTCGGATAGGCTGAAGCTTCTTCTTTTTGAAAATATATAGTTTTATAGCAATTTAAGGTGTTTTTAAGGAGCAGATTATCTTTAAAAGATAGACTGCAATTCGTTGACTACAGTAATTCGATCCGTATATTTTTGTCAGCGCATAACTTCTGAACCAGTCATGACATCGAGAAGCTGTTTTAATTGAACGGCTTGAGAAAAGCCCAACGTTATTTATTTATTTATTTATTTCAACGTTTCTTGACAACGGTAGCTGGAACGCTACCGAAACGTTGAAATAAAGAATTTAAAAATATTGTGGTTTAATTTCCCAAGAAATTAAAAAAAGAATGAATAATATACCACAAGGAACATACAGAAGATATATTTATCTTCTTAAAGAAGAAGGCTTGAATTGTTCGCTCTATCGCACTAATTGCTGCATGTCTTCGTATTTTGTTTCTTGGTTTTACGCAATACATCATGTTGTTTGATCGTCTCTGTACCTAAAGATGTTTCCTGTTTCAGGCATCGCACCCTGGGGTATTCCGGCTTCTATTGTTCCATTTTGGGAAACGAGTTTGTACCACCTTGTGGCATTTGGAAGTGACAAAGGCCAAGTATAAAGTTTAAAACACTAACAAGTCTACATGGTGTTTATAAGGTTGAATTTCGATTAACTTTCGATAATCCCTCCAATCATTATAAACCTATAGCAATTTTAAATGTCCAGCTTCATAAGCGTATAGCTCGTTAACGGAGAGAGTAAGGAGACTCACATTTTACATGAAATGTTTTTAATATTCTCAGCCCGTTTATCTGCTCCCATGTTTAGGTACAAACTCCTGGGACATCCTGTAGTTTCGGAATATTTCACACTGATTAATGTGTTTTCAGAATAAAGTAGATTCCTAAATTTTGTTCAAAAAAAATTGGGCTGTGCCAAAATAATCGAAAAATAAAAATCTACTACGAAATATATTTTTGAATATGAATCAGCGTAGCATTCACCTTGAAGATTAATTTTTAATAAATTGATTTTTAAAAAGATTTTTTTAGTTTGTTAATACGGAAAATAATTGACATTAAGTAATTTTAAAAATACATATCACTTAATTAGTTATTTAAATTAATGCGGTTTGGTTGTGTAATGATTTATTTAAAATTAGAATAGCTTATCGGATAAAATTTAAGTACCTACAGACTATAAAAACTTGTACTTATTAAGCAGTATTTCAATTTATTTTGGAGCTGTACAGATACTTCTGTAAAAAACATCTTCTTTTTCATCGCTTTGGTTTCCGTTAACTATCCCCAAAATCTTCAAATGCAAATTATTTGGAGCACAAACTAATAATTTCAAGAGTCCAACCTCAATGACATTCATGATTTGAAATGAATAAACAAGAAAAAAGCTCAACTGAAACTGTTAAAGCATGTTTGGTCTGAAAATGAGGACATCACCGAAAAGGAGTGTTTGAACCAAGCTACAACTGTGGCATGTAGATTTATATTGAATGTGTGGTTACTGTGAGAATTTGATGGTTTCATTTGTAAATGGAACAGGGATAGCAAAATTGGAACTGTTGTGTTTTTGACTATAACTATAAAATGGGATTTGTTCGTTGTTGTGTTCCTCAGTGTACTAACAGAGAAGCCCAAATGTTAATTTTATCAAGTGATTCACTATATTCCAGGATCCATAAAATAAAATGGAATTTGCCAAATATAAAAAAAAGAAACTGATCTCTGTGACGAAAAATTGTATGATTTATATATTATTAATAAAATAAAACGTGTTCTCTTCAATATCTTGTTTTATTCATAAACCTCAAGGTACTTAAAACTCTTTCTAGTCAGAAATAACAATTTTAGGCTATTGGTATTTCACCACTTTCAAAATATTTTCTACTACAGAAATGCATTAACTGCCAACAACCTGAAATTGTTCTGCTCAACTTTCTTTCTTAAAATATCATGACTAAAGATGGCAGCACATTTGATGAAGCCAGAGTATTAATTAGAGAGGGCAGTCTTTTGGTTGTATCTGGTCTGTGATCAGAGCTAAGTTATTAGAGTTAATGACAGTACTCTCAAGGTGGCGCCATCGTACAAATATTTCGCTGTAGGGAGCGCCATGGGTCAGTTTCCCATTTATAAATGGGTTATCTATTGTTACGAACTGACTGATTCCGAAGTCGGTCATGTCGCAAACTATGAATGCGACCTTTCTAGAAAGGTTATTTCGCAGGTAATATCCAGACTGTTCTGGAAATGTACCAGGCCATACAATGATTTATCGCGAAAGTTCTAGAGATTCGAGGGACTATATATACGCGGTTTTCGAGTTAATCGGGGAGTTGTTCAGTATACAGTGAATCGGTAAACAGTTTCAGTATACAGTGAGTGAACAGAAAGTGAATATAAATAGTGTTTAAGATAAATTAGGACAATTATTATACCGAGTGTAAATAAATTAGTAGACAGTAAGTAGTGTATAATATAAATCAAGTTTATTATAGTGTGTAAGTGTTTCTTTAATAAATCAATAGAAATTAGCCATAGTAAGTGTATAATTTTATCCCACGGTAAAAACAGTTCAAATAAATAAGAAAAACATTACACTATGATTCTTAGTTGTTCTAACGCTGTCATTGGGAGTGCTGCCAAAAAATGTAAGATTACAGGAATCTTCTTTTTCGGCTGTTAGCGAAGTTCAAATCCACCTGATTTGTGTTAGAGGTTCTCGCGGGACTCTCAAGGTGGTGCCACCCGTACAAATAGAGGGTGCCACGTGTCAGTTTGCCATCTATAAGTATTCTTTTATCCATGGAGGTGTCTTTTGACGTTGTCAAAGTTGGTCGCTCGCTTATCCGAATCTGGACGGCACATTTTAAAACGATATATAGGTACTAAGAAATCGACCCAAACGTATACCTTAATTCGAGTTTCTCAGAACTTGAAAAATATCGATTAGCCCCTCTCACTCCTGTACCCTCCAAATCAGTTGAAAGTGTGGAACAACTTGAACTATCATACATCAATAAGGAATAGGAAAAAAATAAATGAATCGTATCATACATAGTTGTATAAATCTGACTTGTCTTTAGCTTCTAAGTACTTATTCCTATTTATATCTATGTAGTCTGTTTACCGTTTCCAGGAAACCTAGTTCGTATTTACGTAAATCACCCACTCAGTTCACTCGAACACTTGCTATGCTACGTACGGCAAAATTATTTTAAATTAAGTTCACCTTAAATGGAACTACATGTTATTAGGCGAGCGGTGCACCCCAAAAAAGATGCACAGAAGAATGAATATGAGTTGACCGACCACTATAATAATATAATAATATAATATAATATATAATAAACGAAGGGAAAAATTGGGATCGTTGAATTATTATGTTAATAGGAACAAAAAATCTTAGTAACACTTTCTCGTCCCGATGGTCAGTAATTTGTTATTAACCAAAAACTACCAAAATTACGGAGAATGAAAAAATCGTTACACTTCTTGACTCTTGGTAATTTTTTGAAAAATGCTTTTTTTTCGAGTTATCCGCAATTTAAAGTCAAAAATCGACCGAAAATAGTTATTTTTCTGCAATCACATTGAAAAGTATGCTTTTTCGCTTGCCATTGACAACGAAAAGTTGACGTTTCTAGAGGAGAGTTACTTTACGCTCGCCGAGCGTAAAAAATTGCAAAACGCTCCTTGCCCATAACAACCGATACTACAAACACAATTGTATTGACAGTGACAGATATAAAAGTTTGAAACATATTTGAATTGACATATTTGAACCAACAGATTTTATAAAAGTTTTCATGAAGTGATTGTAGAAAAATGTTGTATGTATTACGAGCGAAAACGTGACATTATTGCTTTCGAGTAATTATTACCATTACTCTTAAGCAATAATGTATCACTTTTCGCTCTTAGGCGTCTATTCTGTAATATTTCGTTCAGCAACGGTTTCGTTTACGAACGATTGAAAGTGTGACGAAAAATTTTGAAACGTTATTCTGTATCTTTTTCGTTGACCACTATCTAATGCTTAGATTGTCTAAGATCTAATGTTAACGAAAGTTGGACGTTTTCAAATGGGTGGTAGAGCAAAATATCACAGCGTTGTCAGATTTTTGAATCACTTTATAATTAAGTGATGAAGATCGTAGCTAATATCCATTCTATATAAATACATATCCGTTAATGTTTTCAAAATCTACACTACTATGTAATTTAATATACTGCACAAACCTTTAAATGTAAATAATAAAGGAGTGTGATAGCTTTTTTTCGTTTTTCATGTCAATATTTTTACCAACTTTGAAATAGTTTGCAATGTGACAACGTTGTTCAACTTTCAACTGCAATTTGAGGTTGTGGCTCTTTGTTATGGTTAGATAAAGCTTAGCTGAGGCAGACGTTTATATGTCAATGAGTTGAGGTTACGAATTTCTCACTTGAAAATATCCCATCAATATGTGAGAAAAAATAAATATTTCTTTTAGAATATCAAATAGCTACACCGTACCACCCCCTTGGGGTTCTATTCTGTAAGTATGTACGATGTCGTTGATGAACGAATGTCGTTTACGAACGATAAATGTTATTCTGTATCCAAAATGCCAACGAATACCTATAACGTTTAAGTATATTTCGTATTGACTTCTAGTTGTTTTGTTTGATCGTTTCTTTTTTTCTTCCACATTTTCAAATAAGAAATTTATAACCTCAGCTCATTGACATATAAACGTCCATCCTTTATCTAACCATAACAAAGAGCCATAACCTCAAATTGCAGTTGAAAGCTGAACAACATTGCAAAATATTTCAAATTTGGTAAAAATATTCACATAAAAAACGTAAAAAAACTATCATAGTCCTTTATTATTGTTACGAACTCACTGATTCCGAAGACGGTCCTGTCGCAAACTATGAATGCGACCTTTCTAGAAAGGTTCTTTCGCAGGTAATATCCAGACTGTTCTGGAAATGTACCAGGGCCATACAATGGTTTATCGCGAATGCTCTCGATTTATAAGAGAGAGTGGTGAATTCTAGAAAGTCTAGAGATTCGAGGGACTGTATATACGCGGGTTTTCGAGTGAATCGGGGAGTTGTTCAGTATACAGTGAATCGGTAAACAGTCTCAGTATACAGTGAGTGAACAGAAAGTGAATATAAATAGTGTTGAAGATAAATTAGGACAATTATTATACCGAGTGTAGATAAATTAATAGACTTTAAGTAGTGTGTATATAAATTAAGTTTATTATAGTGTGTAAGTGTTTCTTTAATCAATCAATAGTAATTAGCCATAGTGAGTGTATAATTTTATTCCACGGTAAAAACAGTTTATCAAATTCCGCTATCAAATGTGACACTTTAAGTCACTCCTTGACGTTAGGTTCCGTCACATTTTTCATAACCTTGCTCTATCATTTGAAAACGTCCAGCTTTCGTTAACATCAGAAAGTGGTCAACGAAAAAGAAACAGAATAACGTTTCAAAATTTTTCGTTCACACTTCCAATCGTTTGTAAAAGAAACCTTTGCTGAACGAAATATTACAGAATAGACGCCTTAATACATAAATAACTATTTCGAAAAAAAATTTCTGATCTTCTTCCACAGCTTTTCCAATTTTTTAAAATGCAAATTACTCGAGAAAACATGTATTATTAGGTAAGTGAGTGAGTTTTCCACTTTCTTGCTACTTTTTTTCAGTTTATTGAATTCGTTATACCAAATTCGCGAAATTTACGGATTCCTAGGCGGATTTGCCGTGACGAAGTGCGTATAGTATGTACAAAAAGTACGAGGAGTAATAAACCCTAATTAA
>CAJUYG010002482.1:0-13034 GCA_910591675.1 Galerucella calmariensis | reverse complement strand
AAACATTAAATTTGGTGAGAGAAATTAGGAAAGCTATCTCGTACATTATCTTCGGCTTTGCTTAGCTAAATCAACAAAATGATAAAAACATTATTTTGTAAACCTAGCCTTATCAAAATATACGGAAACAAATATTTTGACCTATTGTAATGTTTGTTTAACCTTGAGACATTTGGGCAGGTTATCATATATTTATGCAATCTGGTAGGTAAACTGGACTTTATATTGTTTTGTTCGATGACGAGGTATAATCAGCCTGTGATTTAATCAGATGATTATTTTTTTCGTATAATTTTCAAACAATTTTGATATTTCCAAATTCAACTTTGTCAAACAAAAAAGTGAAGGTTATAAATCAACAAATTCAAAAATTTTTGCTCCAGATTCCCAGGTTTTAATGATCAATGTAAGGAAATGTCTCAGTAAATGCTTGATTGCTCTATATAAAATTGAAATATTTTTTAAAGTTATGGAACGAGATTTTTGGTGATCGTATGGTTTGTTGCCTAACTAAATCTGTTTCTGTCATCATATAGCGCCGGGGTCGTTAGGCAGCACACCATACCTAAGATTTTTATACTTTCCACAACAGAATGTGTGTTTGCTTTTTAGGTCAGGATATTACCTAATGTAACTATTTGTGAGGTTTTCAATTTTCTCTTTTAGGTTGCGGTTATAATTGCAATTTCGTGGGCTTGTCGCCGGGAAGAATTATGTAAAATGACAATTTACAATGTGGAGGATAAACAAAGAGTGTATACCTATTATTTTAGATACCAGAAACCAATAATGAAATGGAACGCTATAATAATTCTTCAGTTGATTATTTATCTTTCATAAGAAATATACCTAAATCAGACCATCGAATATAAATTGTAAGAGGTTGTTTCTAAAATATGCAAATGTTCTCAACAGCCTGTAAGGATAAATACTTTTGGTAAAATGCCATGTGTTAAAGCAGTCTATCTAAATTTGCCTAATTCAACAGCTCTTACAGGACAGTCAATATTGGCAGTAAATTCTGGAGGAAACCTTTTAATACATCAAGGATGGAAATGCTACTGCAGAAGGCTACGTAGATAGCACAATAACACAAAATAATGTAATCTTGAGTGTTTCTAGAAGTTTTACTGTTGACAACTCTAATGAAGAATTAGTGCAGTGATACTCAAATTAGAGTTACAGAAGCAGCACCACAAAATTTTTCAACCCCTGTATTGGAAAAAGCCAAATCTATACCACTTGATACTCAAAATAAAATTGCAGAAGTAATATCACAATAAAATCTGTGCTGGGAAGATCCGAAACCATAAATTTTGGTAGTTGTAATTATTGCACATTTAGTATTAATACCTATTTATACAATTAAAAAACCCATTTTTTCAAGATTGCTTCATTTGTCAGATATTTTGTTATTTCATTTTGTGGAGTTCAAATGAAATATTTGTAAAATGTTGATATATTACCTACCTTCTATTCTAATGACGTAATCGATATCCACGGTTTGTTTAGTTTTAATCAAATCTATGGCAGTTAGAGAATATTATAATTTAATTGATAAAAACTATTGATAATTTGTATAATTTACTGGTATTAGAAGATAGCATTAAAATGGTAAAATAATAATATATTCCTCAACGAGTGCAGAATGATGGATATTATTCACGCAGATGAAGTTTTCGAGCGAGCGCAGCGAGTGACTTTTGGAATCATCCAAGTGGATAATAGCCATTCTACACAAGTTAAAGACTATACTTTCTCCACAACTAAATAATAACGCACAAATTATTTTTACATATTTCAGGTATCAATTCAATATTCGAACTAGCTTCAAATCTAACAATACGTTGAGATCTATACTAACAAAAACAAAAAATGAAGAACAATCTTCAAAAAATTGCATATATCGGATATCTTGTGAATGCGACAAATTTTATTTAGGTGAAACATTTAGACCATTGAAAGTCCGAATAAGTGAACATAAAAAATATATCAAAGATAGGGAGTTCTTCGAGTCAGGTATTTGTAAACATGCTTGGGAAGTCGGGCATAAAATTCGACAAAAATAATATTGAAAGAGCCCAATAATAAAAGACGAAGAATCAAATACAACTAAATGCAGATAAATGTGTAGCTAGTATTTCAGATGAATGTAGTCACATTTGGTTACCAATGTTAAAAAGAGAAATTTCCAATAATCAATTACCTGCGTTATCAGGATAGCATCATAATTCTTATCCAGGTTTACTTATGATTTATCATTGGAATTGTTGTTAATCGTTACACACTTCAATAGAAAAGATCACCAAACTCAATTATACATATTTTGAAAACAACACAAAAAAGTTACAACAAACGCGTTTTATTAACAACATTTCCAAAATAAGCGGAAAAAAGCGCTATCCCAATAAAAACCGTTCCTGGAACGTGCATTTCACTGTATTCCATTTCTAGTAGACTATCATATCGTTAGAATGTCATAAAATAAAATATGTTATTTCACATTTTACCAGAGATGTGATCTACTATGTATGGACGTTAATAAAATTTGACAACAAAGTTTTGTAGTCTTAAACTTCACAATATTATTGATTGTCTAGTTGTCCTATTTTTTTCGTTGTGTCAGATAGGGACCAAAAATTTTTCCTACGACCATATAGGAAATTGACATATATCGCACTCTCTACTCTGGCGGAAAGTTTGTTTCTCATATCATAATAGTTACGCGAGCCGTGCGCTATGATATCACATCGCATATCATATCGCACGGTTCGCATGAATTCGATTAACGTGGTTTTCTTATTTAAATTAACCTACGAAATAACTACAAATATAGCACAAAACACAAAATATTTTCAAAAATTATCAAGATTCGCCAAATTTTGTGATAAAAAAAAAAACAACTAATTTGAAAATATTTTACAAACTGATCATTTTGAAAATAATCATATATGTTGTAGGTACGTACAGTTATTGATGTTTTCAAATAAATAAAACCATCATATTTCGTAAATTTATCGCGAGATCGTAAAATAGTATATTAAAGTATAAGTGGATATTAAGGTCTTAAAACATGCGCGATTTTTGGAGCACGACGGCGAAGCCGGAGTGCTCGAAATAGAGCAAGTGTTTTAAAGACCAGTTATCCACGATATTTTTTTTATTGGTGCACTTTGAAATTATAAATACCGGTCTATAACTACTACAACAACAAGAAATGGAAATCATAGATGGAAACGTCAACTAAATGTCAAATGGTTGAATTCGTGATGTATATGATGTACACCTTGCGTTGTCATGGAATGATGAAAGTTCAACTTTATTGAGTTCTGTGAATGTCAATAGTATTAATTTAAATACCATTTCCTTAGATTTGAAAAATGGAAATATTTCAAACAATACCAACGGCACTTTCCATTTTAATTTATAAATTTGACATTGTTAAATATCGTTCGAATTAAAGTTTTGACGTTACAAACTACTCCTGTCAGATCAATAATGAAAAAATTGACATTTAGACTTCGTTTCTCGAGTTGTTGATGTTGCCACGGTAACTTTAAAACACGCGCGTGCTAAAAAGTTCGATTCAAACACGCTGAGGCGTGCTTTAAATAGGTAAAATGGTTCACCAATGAAAAAAATATATACCAATTAAAAAAGTGAAAAATAATGAAGTAGGCTTATGTCAAAATTCTCAAATTATAACACAAAGCATAGAAATAGTTTTTGTGAAGTGTAAGTGAAATATTTATTACATAAAAGTGTAAACGAATTATAATTGTGAGATAAACTAGATATCAAAAGTGCTAGTCTCGGTTTTTTATTATAATGGTTGATACTGATAGTAGCGAAAAACATAAGGGACTTTTTAAATATTTATGGCCGTAGGAAAAATAGTGTACATAACTCGTTGCAAAGTAAATTTCACTCATTTCATTTCCGCACTCACCAATGTCAACATTATTTTTGAAAAACCATTACATTAAACAATATTTGTTACAATTATTACATGGTCGTAGGAAAAATAGTGTACATTACTTGTGCGAAAGTGATTTTTCACACTCGTAGAAGTGAGACAATACACTTGTGTGAAAAATGTAATTTTCCGCACTCGTTACGTAATATACTATTTTTCAATAAGAGATAACTAAGATTCTTAAACCTTCAATTGGTCATAAAAGCTACAATTGGCAAAGTAACTTGATTAAACTGAAGTAGTATATTCCAGGACAAAAGAATAATGATTACGAGTGAAATCGTGAGTTTTAATCTAAATTATAGTTTGAAACAATAGTTGAAACTGTTATTCCAAGATTTGAAATTAAGTAAATCAAGTGAAAATAAATAAAACGTAATATCATATTAGAATATTTATATATTTCCTATGAAATATTCTATACATATTCCCAAATATCAACAAAAAATTATTGGGGTTAATTTTAATGATTCAACACATAAATATCAAAAAAATGATGGTTTGTCTCTGTAATTTAAAAACTAAACATTGAGAACAAGAAAGTGCATGTCAAAACGGTTTCCTTACTAACAGTTAACACAATTCTTGATCCATTTTTAGTTTTCTTTTGGTTTTTCTTCAATGTCTTTCTTTGCCACTTCTGCTTTTGATGCTAGATCGAAATCTTCTACTAAATCTGGCACATCTTCCTCATCTTCAGGAACTATTTTACCAACACCACCTAACGTGAACAAAAAATGTATATAAATCATGTGGTCTTTACTAGAGAACATACCTAATTGATACAAGCAATGTTGGTTTCCAGGATATGTGATGTTATAACCACCATGTGGTTTTCAGCAACGGAAGATTCAGTTTTACTTAAGAACAAACAATATAAAATGATATCAGTGTGCCACCATGTGGTTTTCAAAAACTTCAGGTTTACTCAACAACAAACAATATACAAAGTTTATAATTACTATTAAACATGGGAATTTTGGTAGTTATGTAAGTATTAAAAATGTAACCCAAATATGGATTAAAATTTGGAATTAAAAACAATCCAATTTATAACCAACAGTTTTAACAAAATGGGTACTGTGATAAAATATCATCTAGAAAGACTATTTACAAGTTTATCAAGTTTAGACAGCACTAGTGTAGTTAGTTAATGTCTAGTCATGTTTACTTACTTTTGCTGTCCTACTGGAGACAGCGGATAAAAATTTACCAAGTTAATGTGCAAGTTAATCAATCAACTGTAGAGATAAATTTGATAATATTCCCTTTTTCTTTGGTTCTGACTATAAAATATATTAGAAAAATAGAATCTTACCTGCATTTGCAACTGTATTTGCTAGTCTCTTGAGCTGAGTGATGCCTTCGGGTCCCAACTGACTTAAAATACCTGGTAGCATGTCTGTGATCTGTTTATTCTCACCATGTCCAGTAATAGCAAAAGTATTTGCTGCTAGTGAAGCTTGAGTTTTAGGATTATTAAAATGTATTACCGTACCATCTTCTTTTATCATATTTACTTCTTCAATGCCTGGAATTGTGTTTACTGAGAGTTTTTTAAGAGATGATTGTAATTTCTTATCATCAGTAGCTTGTGTAGAATGTACAACCTTCTTCTTACGCCTAGGAGTACCCTTTCCTCCGATACGTACTTGTGATTGTAGTTTTTTCAACTTTTCAGTATTCATTTTGGATATATTAAGAGCTTCTACCGGTTACGGATTAATGTTCCTCTCTTCTATTCGATAATTAACTTTACCTAAAATTTGTTAACAAAGCACATGTGCCCCGTTTTTAACCGGTGAAGATGAAAAGAAAATGGATGATACTCTACTTCCTTATGTCAATGCTACCAGCGCCAATTTCAAATTTTTTAGCCTGAAGTGTACTTTGTACAATACCGTATTAAAAAGAGTTATATACTACAACAAACAGTATTATGATGAGTTATCGAAAACTTTTCCTTGCAAAAACTTCTTGAACATACAAAAAATGTCAGAAACCGATTCGCAGAAAATAATATTGGGTTCTGTGGATTAGGGCGATTTTTCGCGATGAAAAAATATGTTATGAAAACAAATAAAAAATGATTTTGATCACAGATGATACAAAGCTTATTTCTGTGAATAATAGATGGCAGAGGCAGAGATAGGTAGCAAAGTAGTTGAAAAATGTTATTTAACACAGCACAGCAGCTACAGATGGCTATAATGACATTCTGTTGCTTCTATTATCCAGAAGCCCAAGTACACTGCAAATTACTCACTCTACACCATTGGCTTAGCAGGTTCCTAGAAAAACTACCAACAATAGTTTCGGTGGGCTATAGCTTTGGTAACCCGACAATAGATGGCGTACAATTCCTCAATTCCTAATAAATCATTATAATTTACTTGAATATAAAAAATGATAAACAGCTCAGATCTTCTGTGTAAAGATTGTTGTAAATGAAAATGTGTTTACCAATTTATTTTGTTCAAAGCTCAATAGCATACAGTTTCAAGCTGAACTTTTAGTGTGGTTTAATTTTGTTGTTCTTGTTATTTCCTGGCCCTTGATTATACAATAACATATTATACTTACTTAAACGCAAGCAAGTTATATTTTCTTCCATATTTACATCGTGCTTTATGGAACCACTCAACTTTTTCCAGTCCATATTTAATTTAAGTAAATTGTAGTTAGTTTTTCTTTTTTTTACACTTTTGCTGTTTACTGTCTTCATAAATTCTTTTTTCCGAAAATATCCCGTCAGTGGATCATTCAACCTGTAGATATATTTGAGTTGCCAAAAACTGTATCGTATTGCCAGAAACGTCAGAATAAAGTAGAAGTAACATTGTACATTATACTGGGAAACGTTTGAACATTTTAATTAGCTCTTGAATGTTATTTTTCAATTTCGACGAAACGATGAAATGCACTTCCATAGAAGCTTGAAAAATATAACTCCAACATTTAAATGTAAAGTTCAGCATGTTGAAAAATTTTCAAACAAGGCACAATTACAACCAACATAGTCTTCATGATATTGTATCTCATTTATCCTGACTATCCTCCCACATAGCAATTTGACATCCTAAGCATATGCGTGGAATAATTTCAAAAAGAACATGGATGTGCAAAGCATGTTCTCAAATAATACCAAAACAAGTGCTATAAATAGATTGTGTTGCGCCCTGGTCACATGCTGGTCAGGTTTTCAGAATGTGATGAAAGATGTTCTTATGAGATGCTGAGTATGTACCCAGCACTAAAAAGCTCAAAGTGCCAACAAGCATGTGATAGCACATCCTTTTCACATGCTACGCATTTTCCAGCTATAGGCCTCCTGATATACAGTACATCCTAGGCATGTGCTATCGGCGTATATATTATATGCCTATCCGAGTGCTATTAATTTCCTACACATGTGCTAGTGTAGATGCTAGGCACATGCTAAGGATATCTCGTATTATTTGCAGAACCTACGCATATCCATTACACTTCCTTCTACGAAAATAATGTACTTTGCACATGTTCTTCTGGAGTTTCTCGCTTGCAATGCATACACTTTTTAGGTGCTATGTACATGATATAGAAGTTAACTTTTTTTGTCAACCTCTTATTTTTCATTTACCATTTACCAATGTAACATTATTGATTAATAATTAGTGCAATGAAAAATCCTTGTTCTGGGGGGACCTCCATGCCATCTGTATGCCATGTTGATCACGGCAACCCCTACGGTAGGTAAGTATAATTCTTTAGCTTTGGTCCGGTATTTGATTTCCGTGGTTACATATGAATCGGTGTAAAGCTACAAATTAAGGTCAGCGCCCTCTTTCGATGCGTTTTTGTATTATTTCGGATACTTTGTTGAAAAGAAACTTTTCTCAAATGGATTTCCTTAATAAACTTAATCTATATAGTTGTTCTCACTTCATGAATGTTTAATCAATAATCTAATCAATTTTATACACACTGTATTTCTCAATTCAATTCAATAACTAATTGAAAAAATGTAGATGCTGTCTATACTCTTCCAAATGATGTGTTATTCACATACGATAAAGCATATGCTGAAACAGGATGTGATCGCATGTGTGAAGGACGTATTCAGCATGTGCATTGAATGTACCAAATAATGTTCCATGTTCTATATTTTGCACATGCTAAAAATATGATTTAAGGTTAATCATCAGATTATTCAGGTATATACATGGTAAGTGTATATTATAAATGGAAATATATATATGATAATGGCTTCAAAATCGAATGAAGTTAGCTTAATAAAGAATATATATATTAAGTCATTATCGCATGCTAAGGGTATATTCTAGCCTTTGACTTTATTTTATGGTATGGTTTTAAATGAAACTAACTGTTTCTAAATGACTCCACAATATATTTGTAAAAATGTGTAAATTGCAAGTAAATTGACAATTGTTTCGATATAAATATCATCGTCAGAATGACAGTTAGTTTCATTTAAAACCATATAATGAGTAGATTCCACGAAGTGAGGGTATATACAGTTAACTCAATTATTTTATGGTATATGCATAGAATTTGCTTTACATGTATCAAATAATATTCCATGTTTTATATTTTGCATATTCTAAGGATGGGCTTTTGGGTTAATTCTGATATCGGCAGATGCATATTTAAATTGAAAGGGTACAACACCAATAATGGCTTTGAATCTATTATACGGGAATAGTAAATATTTATTCATACATGTATGTAAAACGAATAAAACGTGCTGAAGATCTGATGTAAAATCAATTGACCTGATTGATAATCCCTATCACATGCTTAGGATATCTGTGAAATAAAATACTTCTGATATTCTTCAAGGTATATACTTAGCATATGCGCTGAATGTAGTGAAAATAATCTTAGTAAATGGTAAATCATTATTACATGCTAAATATATAATTATGAAAAAAGCTTCAGGTAGACTTTTATGGTATGTGCGATTCATATGCGAAAGATCTACGGAAAAAAACAAGTTTAAATCTAAAATTCTTAGCACTTGCTATGGATGTATGTACAGGGATGTGCTCAAAAGTATGTGGACAGCATATACTAATCATGTACCGAAACGAACATCTTCTACGGGATGTTGAAGGCATATACTTGGCATATGAATCTTCTTTCAATGCTATGTGGGCTGCAAAATGGAATATTTAGAATAATGAAAATGTATCTTAGATTCGTATAATTAAGTCTAAGTGATGCACTATCCTTGTTATTTCTGGGGAATATTTTGCAAAAAAGAAGTGTTAGTCCAGTAATTTAAGGCATTTTAAACCCCAATCTGCGGAAAAATTTCTAGTAAGCTGGATTTTTGTATACACCTTCATTACAATGTTGCAATGAAGATGTAAAAAATCGACATCGATATCGTGCCGGCTAAAACATTTATGGAGGTCGAATTCATTATAAAAATTGTTCCTAGTAAAATATTATCTACAAAAAATGTCTCTTGTATTTTTCTGTAAAATCAACCGTTTTTGGAATAGAGCGCTGCGAAAGCGACTTATAATAGAATGCACTCATACGCTATTGTATACCGTACACCAAGGTGTTGCGAGACCTGTCCCTTTATGCCTGCTACTGCCTGTCGGACTGTGTTTAGTTCAGTCAAAAATTATTTCTAGAGCAGTAAACAGGTTATTTCAGTTATTTTCAACTCTTAAACAGTTTTTATCATGAGTAATACATGCTTTATATGCAATGAATTATAGGATAGTGATGTTGTAAAAGTTGGGCGTGGTCTACAAACATTGAAAAATGCTAGTGTCGCTAGCTGTCGAAGTTAAAAAATAATATACTATTGCCAATAACGACTATATTACCACCAGCACCCGATGATCTAATGAACACCATCTCTTGCAATTGTACGAAAGGTTGTGGAGGCAAATGTGGATACAACAAAATTGGGTTGAGATGTTTTAAAAGTTTGTGGACATTGCCGTGGCCAGTCATGCTTAAACGCAGAGTCAACAAATGACGAAAATAATGAAGATGTAGATGTCAATCTAGAAATTAGTCCATTCGACGTTTTGTCAGCAACTATTACAGATAGAGAAGCTGAAGATATTGACAATGAATAAAAAAAAATTATATACTGGAATTAATTCCAATGAAAATTTTTTAAATCTTGAATAAGAAAACCTAGAAAACCTTTTATTGAATATCATAGACTATGCCTACGGGAGAAACCATGTAAAAAAACGCGCCTTGCATTCTACCTCACAGCGCTCTACTTCGAAAACGGTTGATTATACAGAGAAATGCAGGAGACATTTGTTGTAGATACTTTTACCAAAGAATACACCACTGGTGTATTCTTTGCTTTTACTAGGAACAATTTTTATAATGGTTCATTGACCTCCGAGCAATAGGTCGCGAGATATTTGCGAAAAACTGATTTTTGTGACCTTTTGACCTCCATAACTTATTTAGCCGGCACGATATCGATGTCGATTTTTCACATCTTCATTACAACACCGCAATAAAAGTGTATACAAAAAATTTGTGGATTTTTCGGACATAAAAAGGTATACTTTTACCAAGTTTTATCAAAATAAAATTATTATTGTGTAAATGGAAAATAAAAAACGATAATAGCGGCTTTTCGCATTTTTCTCGGAGCTTTTGAGATTATATGAAAAAATCATTCACACAAAAGTTGTAGACCTTTTTATGATCTACAACTTTTCACAACACCCCTGCTCACGCATTTATTTTTTTAACGTTTATTATACGCATATTCACCATTTCCAACTGTTCCCATTCTGTTAACAATTTTGTTTTTTTTCGCTTCCAAGTAAGCTAATTCGACTTGTCTATAACTTTTGTTTTATTTATAGTATAGATTCATTCCTTTAGAATAATTTTCTCTATTAATTATTTAACTTGATTGTAAAATATTATCTGATCGCAGCTTTGTTACATCAATTTTATTGCCTCTCTAGATCTATACAATAGGGTACCATTTTCTATTTGTTACAGCCTAATGATGGTAGGTAATTGTTACCGAAACTAGTTGCAAGTTTTGAGTCCCAACGGACATTAAATATATTGTGGTTTGACTTTGAGTTTCATTGAGCCCTTTATTAATAGTGTTAATTTGTTTTTCTACAATCGTGGGAAAAGTGACACTATTTTGACCTGTTTTCTATGCGCAAAGCTCAGTTGGGCAGTGTTGCTAAGCAATTAGAAAATAACAATGCGGTAATATTCTTACCGCACTGCTGTAGCGTGCGGTAATGTTACAAATGGATTATTACAATAAAATGAAACAAAGTATGGTTTCAATTTTTATATTGATGAAGTTGTTATGAAAGAAATAAAAGGAACATCTAATTTATAACGATATTCTTGAACACAAACTAATTGTTGTTAATATTTACATTTACTGTACGGTTTGTACAATTTGTAAATTGTACTGGAGGGCAACGAGAATTTATAGACGTTGAAGCTGCATGGCTAATTGTTTGGTTTATCTCGTTTCGATCATTTTCATTTGAAGTCGATGCAGGGATGTTGAATATTTTATTAGCCACTTCTACTTTATTATTAAGTGATTCGTCAATATATTCGATCGGAGAAAAATTATTTTATCTAATTCCGCTATCAAATGTGACACTTAAGTCACTCCTTGACGTTAGGTAACGTCACATTTTTCATAACCTTCATATATCAGTTATGAGAAGTAGTTATGTAAAAACTTTACGTAACTGTTTATGTTTCAACATAGAGATACCACATGAGTTTCAAAGAATAATCTATTAAATAGGTACTGTCAAAACTGACAATTATTTCATTATTCAAACTGACCCGATTATTTTAATTCAAAAGTATTTTAATATTTATAAACATTGGAAACAACATTATTCAGGACACAATTATTTAAAGTAAGTTAATTTTCTGGGTGAATACATCATAGTAACAGTACTTCTAACACCATTTGAATCCACTTCAATTTTATCTTTGTAATTGAAGATTTTATTAAATATTATGTAAGCACGGAATTAGATAAAACGTTGTACGTTAACACGTTATGAAGAGAGCGACATTGTTCAACTCGCGTAATTTGCAGAACTCGCTGGCGCTCGTTTTGGCAAATATTACGCTTGTTGAACAATATCGCTCTTTTCATAACTAATTACGTAAATATCTATATATAATATTACTTTTGTCATAACAAAGTAATTTCCATGGTTATCACTGCTATATTTCAATATGAACATAGAGAAACTTATCTAAACTTACTTGATTACATCTTGAATGAAATATTTTTTAATCAATTTTTCAAATGGAAATCAACGATCGAAGAAAAAATAGTATGTATAATTCGTGGGAAAAGCATATTCCCAAAACTCCTGTGTTACCAGACTCGTCGCTACGCTCCTCGTCTGATAATTATCACGGTCGTTTGGGAATATTATGCTTTTCCCACTAATTATACTAATTATACAATATATTATTTTATGCGCATTTAAAAAATTCATCTTTTAGATGTTGACGTCACTACTGTAAGCTGGAGTATTTTTATTCTAAGGTTTATGGCTCTGGCAGTGGTCAATTAGCTAGTATTAAACCATCATCTTTGACATCCATGTTTTTGTAAAAATAGTTGAATGGGTACCATTGGTACACTTAAATCTCTCGCATCATCATAACGTAATGACACTTCGGGATAAACATTGATTTTATAATTACTATTACCTACAACAGGCTTTACTTGCTTAACTTTTACTTGAAAACAACCAAATTGTGTTAAATTGTTCAATATTCTCTTCGTGTGACGGATGGGTCGGGGTCGATCTGGATATATTGTAGCAAATAAAGCACATGTTCTAGTAACAACTTTATCACATTAACCATGTGTGTTAAAAGTAAATTTGAGTAATCTTCATTGTTTAATTTCAAACGAGTCATTTCTATCATTGTACTTTGCGCTTATTGACATCAAATAATGACAATTAATCGAAAAATAGTATCGCAAATCAGTATACGCTATAGTCTATATAGAAAGGACAAGGAGTAATAAATCATTCATTTA
>CAJUYG010002481.1:0-31613 GCA_910591675.1 Galerucella calmariensis | reverse complement strand
ATATATATATATATATATATATATATATATATATATGACAGATCCTTATGCTACAATTGAAATGTTGTTATGCTGGCTGGGCTATAGTTGCCAATATTGCAGCCACATATATATAATCATTGTATCCTTATACCATATAGGTGTCGGATTTACATTTTAGATTCCATAAACAAATTTTTTCCATGCTTTTTTATCTTTTGCTAAAGTTGATGCTTCTCTCCATGTCGTGCTTCTACGTTGTAATATGTCACCTATCACTGTATTCCATGTCTGTCTTGGTCTGCCTCTATTCCTTTTAATCTGCGATTTCGCTTCGTATACACGTTTCACTTGTCTGTTATTATTCATTCGTTGTATATGTCCCCACCAACTTAATTGTCTCTGTTCTATAAATTGTACTATAGGTTCTACCCCTAAATCTTCTCTGATATGTGTGTTTCTAATTCTGTCTTTCCTAGTAGCTCCTATTATACGTCTCAAATATTTCATTTCAACGGCTTGTATCTTACTTTTCTGTACATTTGAGAGATTCCACGATTCGCATCCATACGTTAGTACTGGTCTGTATATGGTTTTAAATACTTTGATTTTTGTTTGATTTTAAATCTCTTTTCTATTGATGAATTTTCGATTCATGGCATAATACAGTTTTATTGTCTTGCTCATTCTCTCGTTGATTTCAGCTTCCTGTTTTCCAGTTTGTTCTAATGGTACTCCAAGGTATTTGAATTATTCGACTTGTTCGATTTTTATATTGTCTATTTTAATATCAGTTTTCGTATTTTGATCTCCTATTATCAATATTTTTGTTTTAGTGGCATTGTTTTTTTCCATATATTAAGATTGTTTTGAAGTTGTTCCTCAGTACCTGCTATTATTACGACGTCGTCTGCAAAAACTCCGTTCGATATTTCGACTTTTTCTAAATTTTTATATCCTACAAACATCTTTTTTACTTCACTTTCACATTTTTTGATTATATTGTCCATATTTACGTTGAATAGTGTTGGGCTTAGTCCTCCACCTTGTCTTAATCCCATCTCTGTTTTGAATCCCTCTGATTTAGTGTTATTTCGTATCACATAATTGATATTTGTTTTATTTAGGTTTTGAATAATTCTTATTATTTTGTTATGTACTCCTCTTTCTGTCAGGCCGCTCCAAACTTTTACTCTGGGTACTGTGTCGAAAGCTTTTTCAAGATCTATGAATGCTAGATATAGATTTTTATTTCGCAAATGACGTTTTTCTATCAATTGCTTGAGTGCTCCTTCCAGGTCTAAACCCGCTTTGTGCTTCTGATAAGCCACGTATTGCACTAAAAATATTGCCCGCTTAGAGGTGCTTAATTTAGACTTTGACAATGCCATTTGACACAAATCATTCACAGGCTACTGAGATACATGATACATGATGGAATTATTCAGACACGACTTGTGTATTTTAACAGGATTTTTGGCGGTTTTAAAATGTGAAATAATTTTCTTGTGCTATATTTTAAGACTTAGATAATCACAAGAATTCTTGTCAATTAACTTTTACATGGAAACTCACAGAATGCCGGTATATGTAACCGATATACGTATTGGTGTACTGTGATTATAAAGTGTTGTGTATTTATTAACAGCCACTCGTATTTTTTAACAGCCACTCGTATTTTTTAACAGCCACTCGTATTTTATTGTATATTTACTATACCGTAATTTGTTATAAACAAAGTTCTAATATAATGTTAGTTGAAGTTGGCCTGTTTCCGTTTAATGTTTTATTCAATTACCGCATAAATGAAGCGATAGCAAGGGAATGATAATTTTTCACGGTTTTCTATGGAATACATGTCACGCTGGCTGGCTGATCTGACCCATTTTTTTATAATTAGACCAGATAAATAAAGATCGCGTGAAAACTATAAACTACGTAGATATCTGATAGTTTTCGTGTTCCATCACATTTTTGGAAACTGAACAATTTAGCGACGTAGCCTGGTGGTGAAAAATCGCACTTGTATAAAAATACAACAGTTCAGTGAGAACATGTTTACATTAATCGTCAATAAATTTATTTCCTGTTCGAGAAAAGTAATAAATAAAACTCATGCATAACAATTGTTTATTGTAATTAATATCAATTTTCCAATTATTAATCAACCACTTAACTTTTAAAGAAATTCAAAAGTATGGGAACAAAAAATATCTAATCATTATTTTATTAAAAAAGGAAATATAATATATTTTCAAATTAAATTTTGGGTGACATCTATTAGCGGGTAGATAAAATATATGTGTGCAGCAATAAAGATTTCGAATATATTTTATGCCATAGATATAAAACATTTCACATTAAATACGATCTATGCACTTATGTAGAAGAAGAAAAACTGAAGTTATTTTCAAAAAAGAGAGAAAAACCATAATTTTGAATAGACTTCTGTGTATTTTGACATGTAAACAGTTTTCTTAAATACAATTTTGGACAATTATGGAGATTTTTAATAATATTAAAGTATATTTTTGGAAAAACCGCAGTTTTTCAGCGGGTATCGAAGGTAATACCCCATGGTAATACCTACCATTCACCTTATTTCTTTAGTAGCTCGAACTGGAGAGAAACACTTCGCTCAGACCATAGAACTTGATATCAACTCCTAGAGCAGCATCCACAGAAATAAATAACTATACTCACAGAACTAATATTGAAATGCTGCATTTATTATATTTTTATTAAAATATCTAAGGATATCTTGTCAGAAGGATATACATATTCGAGTGCATGGATCCTAACTGTTTGTTAGAACAAAGTTGAGCATTATTAATTTACAAATTATGAAATTTATCATTATTCTAATTTACAAATTTATCATAGTATACACTGACTTTCGAAACAATTGTAATTTTGAAAGTTAATAAAAATAAATATAATAAACTGTTTTTGATGAAGAAATGTTTTTAAAGAATTACTGCATATTTTCGCGCTGAAATTTAAAAAAAATAGTACTATTTTATCATAGAAATATTGATCAAGCCTGCAAACTTGTTAAGTCATTGAATAACGACCAACTTCATTCTGTAGGCCCCGGTTTTTAAAGCGGACTTTCAATTTTCAATACTCTTTAAAAAATACATACAAATACAAAATGACTGAACAAACGTAAGTATTCCAAAATGTATAGTAACAAATTCATTTTTAATATATGCATTTTATCAGCGGAATAGTTTTTACTTCGCTTTTAAAGTTTTATATTTCACCGATAATGGTTTTGTTGCTTAACGGCCATGTTGTTTTAAAGACATTAAATCGATTCCAGAATGTTCCATCTTATTTTTTGTTATTTTCAATATAATTTTACTAAATGGGAAGCTAATATTATGTATCAAACTAAATTATATTTCATTTCTAACTGGAATTTTGTATAAAAATGTAATGACATGAGGTTAACCTCACTTCTTTTTAGATTACCACCTCCTGTAATGTGGGCCCAAAGATCTTCAATCATCTTTTTAACAATAAATTTAGAAGATGTTAAAAATCCAGATGTCAAGTAAGTATATAAATTAATCTGACAAGTTGGGGTAATTTGATATACCAAGAGGAGTTTGAGCTAATTGAGAAGTACACCCTCTACAAGTACAAAAGTACATATTTATCAATTAACAGAACTGCTACGGGTCATTTATTCTGTAACGATTAGTTTTCAGGCTGTGACATTTTATTATTTATTATTTAGCATTACAAAACGACATGTAGATAGAATTTTATATAATAATTACAAATATTAACCACTGATTCCATTCCATTTCCTATTAAACTTGAGTCAAATTAATCTTTTAGCTACCTGTATTTTGTATTTTTCAAATTACAGGTATAATATTGTTCTTAGCTCACACTTTCTATAAGTTAATTTGTTTTCCAATGATTGGCCATAGTATATCATAGACATTTTTGATAAATGGTTAATTATATTTTAAGTTTACATAGTAGTCTGATATTAATTTGTATGTTCAAGATT
Organism: Galerucella calmariensis; assembly: GCA_910591675.1. Lineage (NCBI taxonomy): Eukaryota > Metazoa > Arthropoda > Insecta > Coleoptera > Chrysomelidae > Galerucella > Galerucella calmariensis. The sequence continues at coordinate 27,607 of CAJUYG010002481.1, read as the reverse complement.
AACAGTTGCTTCAATATAATTGAGTAACTGATTAAAAATTGTATGCACTTAAATAAAGTTATCTCTACACAAGCTAATATAATTTAAAGTGTCTATTGTAGTATGTTTAACCATGACCTACAGTATCAATTTATTATTGAACAAATATTTTAATAATATAAAAGTTTAGTCTCTGACTTTCTATATGGTAATAATATAATTCTTCAAAATTCAAAATTTGTTTCTCTCTGACTTATTATTGCTGAGTTCTATACAATAATATCAACCATGTATTTGCTATTTTTGGCACATCATAGTAAATAAAGTATTAAATTTCAGTATAGTTATTTTCTGTTCCATTTATATCCTTCATAACAGCCAATATGTTGTATCAATATCTTTCCTGTACAAACATGCCTTAATGACAACATTTCCAAAACACATTTGGCAAATAGCTTCAAGAGTAGGGATACATTTTTATAAATTGATAAAATGTTGTTCCATCTTTGTTCATATATCTCTGTCATTCCAAACAAACATGCAAAATGAAATTAATTAATACATAAAGGAAAACTTGACTATCAAATAAAATCAATAAATAAATAGCTCAATAAAAATATAACATAATGTAAATACATGACTCAACTGGATTCACAAATTAAATTACCTGGAATGTTAAGTCCAGTATGTTATATTTCTATTGTAGAATTTGTTATTGATTACAATTGATATGTTAATCATCAGAGTTTACTAATTCTGAGCTGTAAATTATTGCCATTACATAAATATTTTTTAATTTGTTCCAGATTTAGTAAAGATTCTGTATTCTTCAAAGGAACAGGAGGTTTAGAAAAGAAAAATTATGAAGTCACTATTCCCCTATATAAAGAAATAGACCCTGAACAGAGTAAGAGCTTCTTCAAGGGAAGGTAAGATGAACACTAGATTATTCCGCATATAGTTAGGTACATGTCTTGTTATGGAATTGTCATAAACTTTTGGTCTGCATTTCCTATTTAATTTTTCTTGATTTCTTGATGTATCGTAAAAGTCCAAGGTACATACCTTGGAGGAAATACTGGATCTAATGCAAAATAATCATGTGCATGAACAGACAAAAAAATATATTCATTATAATTTCTTTTTTGTCTTGTTTTCCACAGATATCTTTCAAATGATCCCATTTTCTTGAGATACAAGTTATTTTTTTGACAGTTGAATCTTGAACTTATTAAATTGATGTTTTAGGTGTATTGAGGTAATTTTAACAAAAGCAGACAAAGATGGACCATATTGGCCTGCGCTTACATCAGATAAAAAGAAACACCATTGGTTAAAATGTGACTTTAATAAATGGAATGATGAAGATGATTCGGGTGATGAGGGTGTTGGTGGAATGGGTGGTGGTGGAGACTTCGAAGAAATGATGAGACAAATGGGTGGCTTAGGTAAGTTCAAGGAACAGTATGTACAATTTAAAAAAATACACAGAATTACCAAATATAAATAACATAACATAATAAGTTTGTTTCACACTGCACACAAACATATTTCCACATCATTTAACAACTTTATTCTGCACTTTGAACTGGATTGGCTTCTTTTTAAAGAAGCTCTAGTTGTAGTTGTGTATATTTCCATACATTTATCTCTATAATATGTAGTAAGTTTTACAGGATTATTTCACTCAATACAAAATACGCGCCTTCGCTTGGTTTAAATATGAGGATTGATATCTGAAAACACCATGTTTTCGATTTTGTATTTCGGCACCTGATTGGATACATGCAATTTTCCTATCTGTGTGTTTCGCATTGTCATTAGTTGTCAGAATTATGAATTATTGGGTGTTTTTTTTTTTATTTAATCATATAATTGGCCAATAATCAGAATAGATCTGGTGTTACGGCCCACAAAGTATTCCTTGATTAATATAATAAACTATAAATAATAAATAAAAACAATATGAAACACAATTGTAATTGTGTAATTAATGATTATCGAAAATTTCTTCTTTTTCGAAACAAATTGTTGTTTTAGGATACCACCTGTTTCCAAACAACAATTTGTTTCTCAAAATGGAAGAAATTTGTATTTCGATAATCATTAACACACTTGTTGTTTCATTATCGAAAATTACACTGTGCTACTAAGAAGGGTTGCTGGCAGAAGATCATTTCATTGATCTCTCTATACTGACATTCCACCAATTAATTGTTGGAACTTTAGTTCTTTATGCCAGGTTATGTTTGAGCGACCAGGGGTCACGACGCAAAAGATCTGACCGTTACGCGTTACGTTACGCTGCGTTATGTTACATTGCTTCGTTATGTGCCTTGCTTTTGCGTGCTTGTGCCTCCTTAGTCTCTCTCTCGTTTACGAAGCAGCGATTCATAATAATAAATATGCTCATACCCGGATTCGAACCCGGGCCGCCCGCGTGCAATGCGAGCATTCTAACCACTGAACCACCGATGCTATGTTGAAATTCTATGCAAAGCTGGTATTCGCAGTGCTAGTGATCTACTTGAATTTGTTCGGATAAATTTTTACTATTATTTCCATCATTTTTTTTGCGCGATTAAGGGGTCTAGCTACTTTTCAAAATACAGGGTGTTGAAATTTTGAAAACTTGAATGTTTTAATTCGATAACTTTAAAATGAATTGATAAATTGATTTGACATTTGGCAGGTAGTTTTTAAATGTAAAAGGGCATATTTTGAAAGAAATTGTAGTTTGTGCAACTAGTGTGGATATGATGGCCATATCGCACGAGGACGAAGATGAAGCACGACGCCGTAGGCGGAGTGCTCAATCGTTCAAGTGCGATATGGACAATCCACACGAGTCGAGCAGCATATTTTTTCTACGACCCACTTAGGAAAAAATCTAGAAAATAAAAATTTCTATAAACTGTAATATAACTTCAAATTAAAAATTTAACAATTCAATTTTATGTTTCCACTAATTTTGTGGTAAACGAATGTCCAATTTGTATAATGCTACGGTTTCCTTTTTTAAATATACGATGCTGTTATAAGTAGATGTTGCCAGTCGGACTCCCTCATGGAGGGTACCGTACCATTATCTATAATAATGAATATTCTGCTAAATATTTCAAACGTCTACCTGTTGTCGTTATTAATATCAAGCAGAATGATTATTTAAAAATAAAATTGACAATAAAAAAAGTTCCTCGCGTGGAATCGAACCCGGGTCTACCGCGTTAGAGTCTGGTGTGCTTACTACTCAACCACCAAAGAATATGCAAATTGTTTATCTATAACGTCAGATGGATTACATAACTTTTGCTTAAAAGGAACTAAAGTTCCTACCGTGTGTCCCGCGACACGTTCTACCTTTTTTTAATTGTTGGTTTGAAACAATCATAATGTGATTATGTGCACTAGTATACAATTAGCAAATAATTATTCTGTACCAAATCTCATCCAACTATCCTACTTCAACATGTTTTATGACGTTTCAAAAAAGAGACTTCAGCGTAACGAGTGCGGAAAGTGACACTCCTACGAGTGTGATAAATCACTTTCACACAAGTAATGTACCTACACTATTTTTCCTACGACCATGCGATAATTGTAACAAATATTGTTTAATGTAATGGTTTTTTAAAAATAATGTTGACATCGGTGAGTGCGGAAATGAAATGAGTGAAATTAACGTTGCAACGAGTTATGTACACTATTTTTCCTACGGCCATAAATATTTAAAAAAAAGTACCTTAGGTTTTTCGCTACTATCAGTATCAACTTCCATTATAATAAAAAACTGAAACTAACACTTTTTATTTCTAGTTTATCTCACAATTATAATTCGTTTACACTTTTATGTAATAAATATTTCACCTACACTTCACAAAAACTATTTCTATGCTTTGTTTTGTAATTTGAGAATTTTGACATTAGCCTACTTCATTATTTTTCACTTTTATAATTAGTATATATTTTTTACGATCACGCGATAAATTTACGAAATATGATGGTTTTATTTATTTGAAAACATCAATGACTGTACCTACCTATAACATATGATTATTTTGAAAATAATCAGTTTGTAGTGCAAAATATTTTCAAAATAACGCAGAAGACATTTTAATTCTTAATAATTGGATTTGTTTTAATTTCTACAGCTATACTATAGATATACCCAAAATAAGAACATTTGACAGCTATCCGCGTATGACAATTCGGAGAATGCTGGAGTAGACCGCGATTCGATTCCCGGCCGTACCTAGTTGTTTTTTTTTTATAAAAAAATTTGGCGAATCTTAATAATTTTTGAACAGATTTTGTGTTTTGTGCTATATTTGTAGTTATTACTTTAGTAAAATGAATTGAAAGTGAATACAATATTTTTAGGTTTTGTTGAAGTAATATTCTTGTAGAAAATTTTGTACACCAGTTAAATTATTCAAAAAGTACAAAACTAATCCATGAACGTTATCTTGAATTCATTGCTTTGTGAACTCGCCTATTGTTTGAATTAATGGTATGCTTTTAAGGTCAAAACATGTCTGATTATAAAATTTAACTGGCTTGTAACTCAAGCTATGCTTAGAAGTAATGGTGTTATGGACATGACATAATTTTATTATCTTTATCGAAATTATTTATAAACTATTTGTGGTATAAATAATAACTTTTTTAAAAGTTTCCTTCACTAGGACTTTCCCTCTTTAATATCCCTTAATTATGTTTTTATGTATTGTTATAGCGATAAATATATTTTTGTTTTTCAATTTTTAGGTGGTGCAGGCGGTAAACCAAATTTTGACGATATCGAAGGCGAAGATGGGCCAGATTCAGACGATGAACCCATCCCCGACCTCGAGTAGTCTAATAAGTTCAATATTTTTTTTATTTTTGAATTTTTGTACGTTAAGTTATATAAATAAAAGTGATATTGAAATAACCCTGTATGTTTGGACAATCTGCTGGATTCCGTTTGTTTTTGGTTCATTACCTTCCACCATTTCTAGTATCGATTTTTACGTATTTTCAGAATAATTAAGAGTATAAGTAACTTAGTGTGCATATGTTAAGATTTTTAATTATAATAAAAAAATTTATTGAACAAGAGTTTAATTATTTCGAATTATTGATAAAGAATATGTAAAATCTTGGATATGGGAAGGTTTCAAATTAGTATAAACTATTGTACACTTTATATCAATTTTTGTATGGTAGAACATATACTTTGACAAGTTTATCTGAAGCCGTGAAAGGAATGCAGTCGAAAACATTCGATATTGCCACGTTTAACTATGGAAAAGCTGAAGTGCTAAATATGTAGTGATAATGATTAGAAAAGGGACTTTTTTTATTAACAATGTGATTAAACGATAATTCTTTAATGTGCTTGTTTCCTTGGATTTTTTCTATTATTATTTTTTCAATTTATGAATATTAAAAGATGAGCACTTTTCCAAATTTGGGCTTTTTCAAGCTCTGGCAGCGTTGTACGAAGACCATAATTACCACACCCTCCGAATTACTCAATTGGTGATTTTTATCGAAAGGCCTTACCATCTGACGTGCGTGTGTTCTTCCCTTTCACTTCGTCAATGGGCTCGTTTACTAAAATTTTTAAATCATTTTTTACTGTCGTAAAACAAAGTACTAGGGATAAAAATATGATTCTGAAAATTTCATGTCAATAGAATATGTCGTTCTCCTAATACAACCAATTAAAGAAGCATACCGAGAGCGGGGCGAAGACTGACTGTGACGTCACCGCATATGAAAGTTAATGTGCACTAACATTACGCTTCTGACTGTAACGTGCCTCGCGTATTTTGAATTACCTACAAAATTTTGTGTGAATAAAATAAGATGTGTGGACCTAATTTTAAAAAAGCAGACTCAGAATCTTCCAGAAGTGGTCTTGCTAATGATTATGAAGTTTTTTAATCAAAAACACGAGTTTATTAAATTATAATTTTATACTATAACTATGTGACACATCGTTTTTTTCTGTTTTCCGGCCAGCATGATTAAAAATGTCAATATTTTCATAAATACATGCTCTCTCAAATGATATACAGGGTGATTATTCCTGGTCTGGTGGACAAAGTTATGGAGATAACGCTATAGGAAACTCAGTAAAAAATTGCAATTTTTTTAACTGCAGACTGCCCTCTCCAAATGCTATTTATGATGAATTTGTAGTGGAAATTAAATCACCAATGTTGAAAAGAACAAGAAAAACTTATTTTGATGAGGCAGGTAATATTAGTTCCAAATGTTTACATCAGATTCAAATGCACATGCACCTCACTGGTAAAAAAAGCGATATTTGTTAGAGCTGATCCGGACTTAGAATCAAATTAAATAATTTTTTTAAACATAGGTAATATACGTCGTTTTGTTGATGATCTACTGAAAATATTACCTGTTTAAAAGCAGTATTTAATAAAATTTAATGTGTGTAGAACTGATCCATTATTTTATTAAATAATTTTGAACATTAATAACAGCACAAGCTATAAGAACAATATTATCTACGTATTTAAAAAAAATTATATTAATACAAGCCTGTGGTTTTCAATAACGCTCTCAATATGGATTCAAAACGTATTTTATAAGGTAATTTATAACGATTCTGATTGAAGAAAAATGAAATCCTAAAAATACACAAACGAAGTATGTTGACTTATCAGTGAATGCTTTAAGTCTTTTTATGCTTTTCTGCCATTGCTTCCGTTTTTTGTATCCTTATTAATAGAAATAAATGTTTTGTTAGATGTTTTAATAGTAGTACTTTTACATTCTGGAACAGCACAATATTTATAGCTTTTTTACTCTGGTCCATTGTATCGAATAGTTCAAATTAATTCTAAACGTTATTTCACAAACATAACACTGTTTAGAGTTTGATAAAACGTATAATAAAAAATAATAAGCATATAAGCAAGCAAAATACTGTTACTATCTAAGTAGTCATTTAACCGAAAACCTATCCGCTCTCTTAACGAGAGATTTCATATGCGATGACGTCACGCCTGAAATTCGGAGAGGAGCGCTGTTTAATGTTTATATTTTTTTTAGGCCACTTAGGAGTCTCGCTGAAGTCTAATTTTTTGCACAGAGCCTCAAATTGATGTGCTCTTCCTAATGGTAAAATAAAAAAAACATGTAAATGAGCCCTTTCATCCAGTGGCGTTGGTATTGTTAGTGACCTTTGTATTTTCAATTTTACTTGGTAAAATAGGTACCGTACGCCATTTGTCTGTTTGTGACAGATATGCGCCATGTTTCATGTGCATATCACTGTTTTTATTTTAAGAAGTAGTCTACAACTTCAAGATATAAACATGAGACTGAGACAATCTGTGTACCATCAAAATCGTAATTTGTTGGGTAAAATGAAACACTGAGAAATATATGATCAATTTAAAAAAAGTTTATAAATTACAACTTATTACAAGTTTTGCTTTTTTAGACTTAATGTAACATTTATAGGGTGCGGATATTAGGTCTTAGAAAACTCCTTATTTACAAGATGAGAGGCTAGCTGTCAAGTGTAGGGAGTAAAGGGGGTGACAATTTGTTGTATTTACATAATTAGTTTCCTGCAACAATTGTCATTTTAAGTAAAGCGTGTTATCAATTTATCTGTTATAAAACAACATAAAACAACTCGATTAAAATAGATGGGGTGAGACAATAAGTTTTTATTTTATACTCCTTTGCTTTCTTGCTGTTCAAATTTAGGATATTTATTTTCAATATCGCTCCAACTTTGTTTACTATACGACAAATTGTGGACAACTGTTGCAATGTCATCCAGCTAAAAGAAAACAAGAATTTTTTCAAATTATCAGGTTAATACTAAAAAACAATAAGCGCTTGTTCAAGAACAAAGCATCGAATGAAAATAATACAGGTTTAATCAAAAAGTACAAAGACAATCTACATCTAAGAACGAACCTAAAGATGCAAAAATTTTGAAGAAGATATACAGATCGTGAAAAGTCTGTTCGAGCCACAAAATTACTTGAAAGAGAGAGAAGAGTAATTCTTCGCAGTCAGCGTTGGGCGTGTTTTCAGTTCCAGCTATCAATCTGATATAAAAGCAGCGTTTCCAGTTTAAAATGTTTGGTACTTTCTAAGGAATAATTATCTTATTTTGCATTTAACTTTTAATACGGGATAACGACGTATTTATTAGAAGAAACTCGAGAATATAGTTCAAGAAAATAAATGGACAAATTACAATCTGCAATAAATAAAATCTATACACTGCTTTCGATTTAACAATTATTGGTATTTAACATTATTGCCGACAAAAAATTGGGAATAACTTTTACAGATAAATAAATTTAGCAACAGCCGACTGCGCACAATTATTCTTCTCTCTCTTTCAAGTGTTTTTCTCATATTTTCCTTGTCGCACTTGTGTAAATCGCGTGGCTCGAATAGACTTTTCGCAATCTGTGGGTCAATAATTGTTTGATAAAATACTTACTGGTATTCTAACTTGTCCCATGGAGTCTCTTTCCCTCAAAGTAACACTATTGGGTTCTTTAACTGTGTCAAAATCAATGGTTATACCATAAGGAATGGCAATTTCATCCGTTCTAGCATATCTTCGACCAATTGATCCGGAACTATCATCAACTTTATGGGATACATCTACTTTCGTTAATTCGGTAGCTGTGTAACAATTTAAAAATTAGAGATTTATACCAAAGAAATAATTTAAAAATTAGAGATTTATACCAAAGAAATAATTGAAAAATCTACTTACATATTCTTTTGATAAAAGGTACAAATTCTTGATTTGAACTCAAGGGAAGAACGCTGCATTTTAGAGGCGCTACGATTGCAGGTAAAGATAAATATGTTCTCTGTTCGTCGTTTTCACGTTGTTTGAAATTGTGTTCGAAAATTGCGTACATCACTCTACCAACCCCTAAAACAAAAAAGATAGCTGAGATAAGAATTACCTCTAATATTCTCTAGATACCATTACATAGATAAAAGATATATACTGAAGAAGTATGAAGCATGACTGTCTCATTTTTCAAAAAAAAAATAGTATTGTAAATCATTGTGAATTTTAGCAGTTTCCAAACATCCACTTACCAAATGATGGTTCGATAACACTAGGAATTATTTCTTCCACATGTAAGGTATTTTTGTACTTCTTAACGGTAACCATATCTTTAGAAAGTAGGTATTTTTGATCTCCACATGATAATTCGTAAGACCTGTAATGCAAACAATAAAAATTGGATAAATCAGTAGTGATAGTTCTTATTATTCTACAAGATAAGGTTATCGCTTGTCCAACTGATTTAGTTCATACATATTTTTTTCTTTACTGTTTTTCAGCACAATAAAAAAGCAAATAATACAATCTACACTATATAAGCTTATTATGTTTACCTACTGAAATGAAATGTTGCTAGTAATAAAATTTCACTAGGTAAACTTTGCTAACAAACGAATATTTCTAACTTTAGTAGTTTTTGTTATTGATTTAAAATTAAGACTGACCCTTCATTAGCTAATTGTTTTTCTAAATTTTCAACTTCACTAATTTTCAAAGCTGCTAACGCATCAGTAATAACTTTAGCTTCTTTTTTGAATGTTTTTCCCAACAATCCTTTATTGGCTTGTGCTTCAACGACATCAACAATTTTCGGCTCTGCTAATTTTTTCTCTGCAGCTAACCTTACACCGGTGGCATTGGTATGTTGAGTCAGATCATATGCTGAACGATCTGCACAGCCAACACACTCTATCCATCCCTAAAAAACAAAAAGGTGATATTGTATAAACAACTAAAATTTGTTGAAAAAACTTACGTAACTAGTTAGGCATTCTGCATCCCAACAATCACATGCATAGTGAGCCATTTCATTGGCCATATGTTGTCTAAAACGTAACCTAGCTGGATCTACCCCACATTTTACAAGGAACTGTTGAATTCTGGCCATGAAATATCCCAATGTTTCATTTGCTACCAAACCCTGAAATTACATCATGATAAGATTAAAAAAACCAGGTAATGTTGTTACAACTAATCAACAAAAGAAACAACTTTAATTCCTAATTCTAAATGTTTCCTTACTGAATCTACAGCTACTCCAATGTTTTTCCTCTCTGCAGCTTTTCCATCCATCTGGTTACATGCGGAATACAATAAAAGTTCAGTATCCCTAACATTTTCAAATTTGGGATGTCTCTTATCATTAGGATCACAGAAATGTTCTATTTCTGCCATTGTAAATTCTCTTACTCTTATAAGTCCAGATCTGGGAGAGATTTCATTTCTAAATGCATTACCTTAAATGTTATTAAAGAATATGATGTTCAATTACGAATAAACCAATGATGATGATGATGATTGGAATTTTATTTTTCTAAATTGGAAATTGGAATAAATACTGTACCTATTTGAGCAGCAGCAAATGGTAGTTTTCCTTGGTTAAACTCCAGAAGTCGTTTAAAATTCACAAAGATTCCTTGGGCAGTTTCTGGTCTCAGAAACCTATAAAACATGCCATAAGTTTCAGTTAAAAAGGCATTAGAGTTTTGCATATTAAACAGAAAAATTGTATCTCTAGAAATAGTAATCAAGAGTATAAATAATTCCAAAATGTTTCGAGTTCTGTTTAATATACTGACAAGAACTATAGCAAAGTATTATGAGCACCTTTAAAAACTGGTGGAAACACACTCTTCAAAATGAAAAATTGATGAATAGATAAAATATTCTGCAAGGTATGCTACTACTGCTCAAGAGACTGGAATTCTTAATTACATATACACATATAAAGCAGGAAAGAATCCAGAATTACCATAGGCAACAAGTGGTTATGAAACATTGTAAATTATAATGCCTAAATTACCCTTTAATAAGCCCAGATGGTCCAATCTGTGTTCCAAACATCAAATTAAATTCAACAGGTTCTGTCAGATCATTTCCAGTAAGAGGACTCTTCATACTAAATTTTTTTATTACAGCAGCCATTTCATCTTTATTCATTCCATCTAACTATGGAAACAAATGTAACACAATTATGAAACATTTGAGTAATAACAATAACACTTTATACTTCAACACAAGAAAGATTTTTATGTATGTGAACAGAATAAATAAATAAAATTTATTTTACCAACCTTCACTACTATGTCCTGACATTCCTCTTTAGTTTCCAATGAAGTCTTCTTATCAGCAGCAATTTTTTCCAAGTGAGCTTTGATTAAATGATCTAACCTAAAGCATTCTCCAGTCTGAGTGTCTTTAACCATAAGATCTGCAAACCTATCAACATGTCCTGATGCCCTAAAATAATAAATAAAATTAGCAAAATAAAACTTTCTATCTGCCCAATGTTAATTTATCTTAAACATAAAACACGTACTTCAGAACTGCTTCCGGAGTCAATATAGAACAATCTACTTCCAACATTTGTTCTTCCAAGACAAAGAAGTGTCTCCATGTTTGTAATAAATTTGTCTTAAAGGCACATCCCATAGGTCCAAAATCATACTGCCCAGTAATACCTCCATAAATTGCAAAGCTTTGGTCAAAGAAAAATCTTCTTTTAAGCAGATCTTCCATTTTTGATCTATCAAAAGTTTGGTTAGGTGCCAAACTTAATTCTTTATCTTCTAAAATTTTTTTCCTTGTTTTCAACTCAGCTACAGCTTTCTTAACATCAAGATCTGGTGCACCATCTGCTTTTAGTTTACGTACCAAATCACCCTATAAATTCAAATAATTTAAATGCAAAGAACTTAACCTATTGGTTCTCTTACTTGTTGTTTAACACTGGCTCTCAAAGGAGCTAAAATTTCTTCAATTTTAGGATCAGCCATTGCGTCAAAATATATATTAAGTTTAATGTTTCTGTGCTTCTTATTTTTTCCCCACTGGTATGATGAAGGGCTGATGCAAAATGTTCTGGTTGTTACAATATTTTGGTATTCCTTCCGATAACACTGCCTTAAAATGTCATTGAATTTTCTTGTTGCTATTCGGTTTAACGTCACGAATAGTTTCATAAGGTTTAACTCAAAGCTGCTGTAATTATGCCACGAGTCTGTCGGCAAATTAAAGTGAAAGTCAGATTAGCTGATGAAAGAAGAGAAACGTAAAGTTTGAGGTTATCTATATGACGTTTTGAAACTTCAACGTTTTAAGCTGGCAGCACTGTCAGCCAAGTGACAAGTTTGAGGGCCAGTGCTGCAGTTGAAAAAATAAAATTACCTAAAACTAGAACCACAGAAGTAATTCACGTTGCGTATTGAGCATGGCCATCTACAATACTATTCTAGGTGGCCATGGTATTTAGTATATCATATCGTTTGACTTAGGATTTTCAAATTTTCCCTGGTCCAAGTGACCAGACTCCATATTTATCACTGTACGATGTTACAGTTACTAGACTAGACTCCAATTCTCCATGGAATAATCGCCTATCTCGCATACCTGGGTGGAGGCGGTGTATTCAGTGTATTCAGATGGTCCCCAAATTTGAAGTTATGCTACTGCTATCTGACTGGGGGACGCTTGCCTCTAATGTTTCGAAAGAATGGGGTTGGAAAGGGAGAAAATGTTAATAAATAAAACACACTAGTATAATAAAAACTTAATAAATAATTGTCAATAATATACAATTCCATCAACAAAAACAGTAATCATAAATTATATAACCTATAAAAGTGTATGTACCTATTCAAAAGTACGTCTAAACACATTTCCGAAGTTTTAGGTCCTTAAAATTCAAAAGATATTAGGTAGTATTTGATCTATAATACTGTAATACTAACAATTCCATATTCTAAATACATCACACGTATACTTTAATTAAATCTATTTAAACAAGGTGGTAGATCAATTATTAACTCGTCGATACAATTTGTTAGGTACTGAAAATTATTTCTGAAGCCCCATGGCCCCACATAAGAAATCAAAAGCACACACAAATAACATTCTTGCTCGTACTGTCATATATTGCTTATGGTCGTTATGTGATAAGTAGACAACCCACGCTACTTGACAACAAAGAATTTGAATTGAATTTGCAGTTTTTTTAACTCACCAAAATAAATCAATTTACTGTGACAAATACACTTAATTTAGTCTAGTGCCAACTTTGAAATAAAAATTATTATATTGTGTGTATGCATGTAAAAATTCTACCAAGAAAAAGTGAAAGTGAAAATTGGCATTTTTGTTAACCTGTACCAATCCGGAAATCATTTATTTTGATTTTGGGGTCTAGGTACTTTCGACTTACTAGGTTGTCCTACCTATTTGGCCAAAAAATTTCAAACTAAATAATATATTATTCTATGCATCCCATGTAAAAATATTTCCCAGGGCTTATTAATAATTATACTACCACAGTCATAACACCGCTGAGGTTTTAATGAGCTAAAACTTCTGACAGACGCCTAAACAAATTCCGCATTTCTCCAAGATTTTGTTGTACATACTCCGGGTCCTCTCCACCAATCATTAACGTCTTCGTAGTGTCTTTGTGATGATTGAGGTGCGTGCATCATTGCACACAAGCGACACCAAAAAAATGTATTGATAAATTCACCGGTACCTTTCCATTTAAAATAGGAATTGTACAGAGTGTTGTCGTTATCGAGGCGGTGGAGATAAGCTGCTAGTTCTTGGGGACCGGCGAATTCGTCTACGTGAATATAGGAACCTGTAATTGAAATCAAATGAATAAATATGCTATATAATAGTCATTTAACCAACCAGTGTATTAATGAGGGCCATTAATAATCGAGATAATTTAAGCAGAGTGAGTGCCTTAATTAATGTTCGAGATTGTTAATTGCCCTTTTAATACTCGTGTTAGTTACAAAGCTTTTCCGTCGACTGTATAAGTTGTATTCTTTTTTCTCGATATTTAAAAACTACAAATATATATCATGGAGACTATCTAGTCTCCATGATATATATGTTTCATAGGTTAGTACTGTCAAAAATAAATAATGACATTGAAATGTATGTTTGGTTGCCTACACCACAGGTAACTGTCAATATAAATATAATGTATAAGATGTGCGTTGGGTTGCCTACAGAGAAATCGTTGATTAATGTAAATAATGCATTAATAGGGTGTCTAATATTGAGAACGTTAATAGCATATGTTAGTACACGGTCGACGGAAATAGAAATTAGAAATCCCTACTTAATGATTTATTTTATTGTAAATATTAATTTATAGTTAATCTAAAGGAAAACTACACCAATTGACTGCTAGAAAAGTATCTTTGGATTTGGAAGAAATTATGGCGCCAAAAAGCTGATATTGTTTTTTGTTTTATTCTAAAAATTACAAGAAAAGCTGAATTTAGATTTGGTTTACCTTCAGGTGCACTTCTTTGGTAGTCTTCAGGTCTAGCTCCCATAACAATAGGAAGAACATTTTGTCCTAAGCCGTTTACATAAAATTTTTCAGTTATGTAATCTCGACAATTCGAATTTTCGAATGCCAAATAAAATTTATATTCTCTCTCTAAAATTTCAAAACATTTTTTATCCGACCTGGGACACTGAAACAAAATGTAAATTGTTACAAATATACATACACGGAAAGTAACATAAATAGTTTAATGTAATGGAATTCAAGTCATTTCAAATTTAATTTTAATTAAAACTAGCTTTTGCCCGCTACTTCGTCCGCGTAGAAGACGAAAATGACTCTAATGGAATTTTTAATTAGTTTTTTTCGTTATTATGAATGTCAGTATTACTTTGCACCAAGCTTTTAAGTGAGTTCAACGATATTTGAATAAAATCGTATGGAGTTTTCAAACGTCGGGTTAGCCCAAGAACTGTCAAAACATGGGTGTAAGAGTAGTAGGCAAGATTTTTGATGGAATCCCTCAAAAATATCATGGTCAATGATAATCCCGTTTCCTCCACTGATTTTGAGGCTGTGCTAATTGCATAATAACAGTATCTTCTGTATGTTCCTTGTGGTATATTATTCATTCTTTTTTTAATTTCTTGGGAAATTAAACCACAATATTTTTAAATTCTTTATTTCAACGCTACCGAAACGTTGAAATAAAGAATTTAAAAATATGGTGGTTCAATTTCCCAAGAAATTAAAAAAAAAGAAGACATAATAACAGTAGTTTATAGCCAAAAATGGGCCCATTTTTCGACATGTTCTCCAATATTACTCGAAAAGTTTTGAGTTTATCGTTCGTATGAATTGGAACAAAGTTATAGAGTGTGAAATTTGTTATAAAATTCTGTGGTTCAAAATGTGAAAATTCCATTCTCTGCAGCCACAGCGTTTGAATAGGTAAAACAAAAAATTGAAAAACAGCTGTTTTTCGGACGCAAAATACTAATGCAATTTTTAAGGTACATTTACATTCAATTACGCGCGTGCTTAAGCTTAAAATTTGTTCGCTTGACATATGACGTCTCCATGTATCCATTTACATTGAAAATTTCACTGCTTAAGCAAAAGTGAAATTTTCAATGTAAATGGATACATGGAGACGTCATATGTCAAGCGAGAAAATTTTAAGCTTAAGCACGCGCGTAATTGAATGTAAATGTACCTTTAAAGGTACTTTTGCTTAAGCAGTGAAATTTTCAATGTAAATGGATACATGGAGACGTCATATGTCAAGCGAGCAAATTTTAAGCTTAAGCACGCGCGTAATTGAATGTAAATGTACCTTTAAGCGATGTGAATCATTAGAGAGATTTTAAGCCACAAATTTTGACATACGTTACACGCTAAACGTTAAACTGAGCAAGCACAGTCTTTCTAAAATAGCGGATGACATTTTTGATTATTTTAGTTTTTGAAGCCATAACATGTGAACGACGTTACACGTTAAACGTTATTTTATTTGGTGTAACTAATCTCAAATTTTCTGTTTGTTTAATTTGATTTGTACATTAATCCATGACATTAATTATGGATAATATAGAAAATATAATTAGACGTCGAAATGATCAAGGTCTAATAGAAGAACTTAATAAGGGGCGCTATTCTTCTCGAAATTTTCAGCGTACATTAGGCAAAATTGACGTTGAAAATCGGCGTTGACAAGTTAAAATATTCAAAGATGTATATAGTATATTTTGAGAGTCAAGATATATTAAATTATTGAAATATATTATTTAAAATTATTTGTGCATAGTTTTAATACATTTTCAATAGTTTTTCATATTTTTTCTTTTATTCAACGGAATAAACATTAATACACTTGACAATTATGTCAAAACCTTTCCGCTTAATAAGGTTTCGTTTATTTCGACGTAAATAACGGAGTACGTTATCGCTTATTAAGGTGATCGGTTATTTTTTTACTATTGCGTATGAGCAAAATAACCGATAACGTATGCCTAACGTTGATCAAATAAGTGGCTTAAAATCTCTCTATTATTTTTTCTCATAAAAAGTTATTTATTCACGAACCGGATGCAATAAACGCGGTCTCGATATCTTATTTAGTTACTGAGTAAACTAATTGGTAATAAACATTAGGTAAAAGATATAGACATTGTTAGAATAAAGAAGTATGTCACAAACTTACAATGTTTTTACACATACTAGAGCTACAGCTATCATCTGCAATGATTCAATCAACAATTATTTCGGTTGAACTGAATCAGACGTTAGATTTAAAAAGTGGTTCAAATTTTACCTTAGTAACAATTAAGATATCTGTGCGTTTTTTCATTTTAATTGAAATCTGAAAGTACCCACTTAAAGAACTTGGAAAAACACAACTTTTAGAGTTTTGAACGTTCAATTCGGACCATTTAATCCCGAGTTATTGAATCCCAAACTTGATCAACGATTCTAGACAAACGAACAACGATCTGACGAGAAACAAAATACTGTCATGCATACTTTCCAGATATTTTACAACACACTTACCTATCATAACTTATCAATAATTAAATTAAATAGAAGAGAGAATGTGCGCGAAAGAGGGTCGCTTGGCGCTGTGATTCCGAGGGGAGGGAATTGCTGAGTATAGCGGCGAGAGCATAGATGATAACATGTTTCTTTTTTCTTCGCTTGTTGAACGAATATGTTGAATTAAGACATGAAGTCATAATTGAAAAGATTTTTTATTTGGAAATAGTTCGATATTACAATTTTTATTCCATATGAAGAATTTAAATTTTCGTTTTTTATGGGATACCACCATCTTGTAAAAATAAACAAAGAAAAATGTATATTTACCTTAAGGGGTCCACATGTACCATAAATATCTACTGGAATGTATTTGCCAAGTTCTCTGGCGTACGCTAATCGGCCGTTACGAGCTCCGCAGTTCGATACGAACCATGCAACTTTTTTTGTTTTATTAACAGTATAGTCCTTATTCTGAACTTTCTGTCGAACCTGAAAAATAAAAATTACCTTCATACCATTATTTCCAAAAGATTTTGTTTTTTTTTCAAATCAAGATTTCCTCCTGACGTTCTAATCTAAATAAAAGAATGATTAATCGTTAGTGAGAGATCACTACAAATCACAGCACGTTTTCTTAAATCGGTAAATTTAATTAGTCACGACCACCCTCATTTCCCTGCATTTTATTTCAACGATCTCCGAAATGCATGGATTACGACATGAATTGAAATTCACTGAGATTAACACCAGAATAGTTATTTTCCTAACAAGTGCGGAAAGTGATACTTTCCCGCACGCGACTGCAGTTGACCCGAACGACGCGAAGCGGAGTTCGGGCAAGCGGTCAAGGGCGGGAAAGACACTTTACGCATGAGTTAGGAACATTATTTTTTCTACGACCGTATATACAAAAAAGTATATCAACCCATTTTTCAAAATTTAATTTATTTTAACATGCATATACAAAACTTTAACCAAAAACTATTATTATTATTATTATCAATTATTATTATAAATAATATTATCAGAAACACAATTTGTTGCATTCTGTGAATTACTTAAAATTGCCGGTCCAGTGGAATTATTTGGTGTTAACTGGTGAGTGAATGACGTTGATGAGGATGGCATCGTTTGCAGGTCACATAAAGATGACGATGAAGGTGACGGCAACAATTTTAAGTCATTTGTAGATGAAATAATTTTATTTGATATATTTTTCTTATATCAAGCCCGGGTGGTTTGATAGGTGTTTTATGACACTACTTTGAAGAATGTACAAGGTTATATCAAAATATTTTCATTATTTTATATTTTCAGAAAATTAAAAATGCAACAAAAAGCTAGAAAACATGTAGATTTTATTTGATGGACTATTTATTTACCTGGTATAAGAATAGTTATAACTTCCGAAGTAAAAAACTATCTAATAAGGTCAAAATTTGTATAATTTTACTTTCCCGCACTAGTGCGGGAAAGTGACACTTTCAAAGCTAAAATGCGTCGGGAAAGTGGGTTAAAGCGCACGGTAGTAGAAAAAATATTTTTCCTACAACCACTAAGCAAAACAGGCTTTTTTACACAAATTTTTATACACAAAGTAGGCCTTTTCTTAATTCTACTGATAGCCGTTGGAAAAGTAGTGCGAAAAGTACACGCTATGGCACTTTTCCGCACCGAAATGTCAAACTATGACCTGTCAACTTTTTTGACCATTCAACCTAATAGTGAATATTTTTTTGGTGTACAATTTTAAATTTAAACCAAAAGTAAGTAAACTATTTATTACATTATTTATTTTCATATTGAAAGTTCTTTCTGTTCAAAGTTTAAATGAAATAACTATAAAAATTACTGTATTTCTTTCATTAATAAATGTGATTGTAGAAAAAATATTGTGTACAACTTGTACGCAAATCACTTTCCCCGCTCGCTAGATTTGCGCTCGTGGGGAAAGTGACGCTTTGCGCACTAGTTGTACAAACTACTATATCTTTCATTCACCTCCTATTCTACGAGTCATAGCGTGTACTGCTCATTTTGATATGACGGTGAAACTGGCAAGATCGTCGATACCTTTTGAATTAGGGAACCGCAATAAGCAATTATTTTCCTCATAAAATATTGTAAGTTCTATACGCATCATAGAAATTTGACAAAACTTCTTTTAATACTTTAATAATTAATACAAACATTCGTATCATTTGAATGCTTTTAAACCTTTTTCAGCTGATATATTGGTTAGCAGAAATATTTTATAGTGCTTTTGAGAGTTGAGCAGTGATTGGTCCTGGTGAAAGCTACTTAACGATTGTTGAAAGAACTTAAGGCTATTTCCAGCTACTAAGAGTTTACTGAATAAGTTAGATGAGGAACTCTCGTCCAGGCTGTTGAAACTGGGTAAGAGAAATTTGAAGACAGTTACACCTACTCACATACTCTGCTTCCGTGAGAACTTACAAGGACTCAGACGGAAGCACTTTGGAGTGGAAATAACACAACCATCAATACTACTGAAGATTCCTGCAGATAAACTGGTGGCCTATATAGAAGACACGAAGCTTCCGAAATGGAAGTAGGTAGATAACATGGGTAATGGTACAAAGATTCAGTTCAAGTGCCTGGACTGTTGAGTCCAACCCAAACGTATGAATCCAAACAAGAAGGATCAATAAAGTCCAAACCACAATTTTAATATTGTCCACCAAAAAGGACAAATTATTCAGCTACTAGTTTCGGTACAAAATTACCATCATCAGGCTACAATAGAAATGTTATACTTATCAAAGAGATCCCATGAGATAATGTTAACAGTTGAGACAAAATACATCAATACTATTGAAATAAGATGAAATTTTTTTGACATTAGAGGAAAGTCACCAAATATGGAATAGTATCCTAATATGGAATGCCTTCATTTCTCTAAGACTATAAGTCTGAAACGTTTCTGTTTCATTCGGTTTACTAACTGTCGCACCCACACCATCGAGTCAGTTGCGCGAATGCTTCACGTGTGACAGGCGAGTTTTGTTTTGTTGTCGTGCAGAAAATTTTAAAGGTAAGTAATAAACGAGTATTACCAGCTATGTTTGTTTACGTAAGTGTTATACTATTTATTATATCGGTATTATGTTTATTTCACCATTTTCTGATCTTTTGTCATTATAATATTGTGACTTTAAAAAATATTTAGAAGAGTTTGAACTAGTATAAAAATCCAAATATGGACAGTCGTCGGTGTCTAATTAAGGAATATTAAATTAAATGCTTGATGTGTGGACTCTGGGCACATTATGATTGTGCTGGTCCAGAGTTTGATACTTGGATCTGTGACTTTTGCAAGTAATTATGTAACTTCTTTCATTTACCTATCACAATATATTATATTTATTTAATTGATCTCAAAGATATTAATGTCCATTTTTGTTATTGTTTATTTGTATTTGTGATTTTGTTTTTTGTGTTAGATTTCAATTTGATAACTAATATATTTGATTAAAGGCTGTTAATTACTACATATATAAATGTATGACTAATTAGTAAAAACATCAAACCTTTTTTAATTTATATGAAGTTTTTTTTATATATCCCAAAAACAAAATGGTATTCCATATTTGGTGACTTTCCTCTAAATAAATTTCAAATATAAAATCTTTTTATAATCTAAAGTTATATTAATATATAAAATAATAATTCAGTTACCTTAATGAAACATTTACAATGGGAAGAAAATTAATTTGCTGCTAATACCATACTTAATGTTTAGACAACAAGTGAAAGTGGTTCAGAAAGAAAAGAAAAGGAAAATTATTATTGGGAAAATATTAAGAATTAATATTAGAACAATGTAAAATGACGGAGGCATTGGAGAAAATTTGATTTAAATTTACATTTGAAATATCCAAATGGATATTTATCAGCGAAAAATAGTACCGAATTAGGAATTCGGAGTACTAGGAATTTACTTTGAGTTTTATTGATCCTTCTTGTTTAGATTTTTACAACCACATTTGAGATATGGATGAGCTCTTGAAGTCAAACGCATGAATGATTGAATGAACTACTGTAGGATGGCAGGAGTGTTTATTGGTTTAATATATGGGTGACTACTGCTATCTCGAGTGATCCCATTATCAACGTTTATTTTGACAGTTTGATTCCAAAATAAATTAGATCACTATCTGATATTCTTACCTGTGGATCAAAATACGTCCATCTTTCGTAAGGGGCTACGATATCACTGTCCCGCCTATACGTCGCGGTCCAATTAATGAGATCAGGAAATTTTACGCTTTGCGTGTGATATGGACATTCCAAAAAGTATATGATCCATATCTGAAACACAAAAATAATCAATGATTATTGAAATTTATTAGCGCTTAAGTAATTGTTTCGATAAACAGGATAAAAATTTCGTATTTGTCTCAAAAATGTTGCGGTCCCATTACCTATTATCACTTAGGCTGTCAAAAAAGAAAAATGTCATGAGATATTTAAACTATTCAATATTATTAATAAAAAAAATTAACTACAGATCCCTCCAGTAATGTTAGTTGCCGAGTAAAACCGCAATGGTGTGAAAGAGAGGAGGCGAGATGAAGTGTCGTGTTACCGAAGTGGTAGTGACAAGTGACAACTATCTAGCGCCCGGCCTGCCGGTGCGGCGGCACCCAATTTTTCTTAACGCGAACGAAATAACAAGCGACGGCGAGTGGGTAGTCAATTAAACAAAACAATAACACTTCTCCATTTTTTTACGAGAGCTTATAATAAAATGTACCTAATTGAACTACGACACGGTGTTGTGTATCACGTTGAATAAAATATTTGAACTTAAAACGTATAATTATTATATAAGGGCAGCGGCAAACTTCCAGTTAACCCCGGCAGGTGAAAAGCCACGCCACTGCAACTTAATGATTTTTCTCCACGACTAAAAAGAAAAAACTTCCGGCGAGGATCGAACCTCGATCGTCCGCGCCATAGTCAACCACCAATAGGCTATAGAGCATAATTAAAAAAATGTAAAGAGTAAATATATAGGTATACGTAATGCATATTTTTAATCGGAACCCTTACATTTATAAATTAAATTAATTCCGGTAGGCGTACACATTAACTATCACTACTGGGCAAGGATTCGATGGCTTGGGAGGAAATTGTATTTCCTTTTTCTTACTTCCCTCCTTTGCACTCAGGTCCCTCGCAGAAAACCTTCGTTGTTATAAACTTTATTGTTGAAGTACGATGGGTAATTAAACGCTTTTTTCGGAATTTACGATTATATTGACAATTCGTATATAAAAAAATGACATCTCATCATAACAACGGTTGCTAAGTACATTATTTCTTTTTTTTTTCATATAGATATATAGAGAAAGAGAAAAGAGAAGAGAGAAACTTTTAGATGTTCAGTCATCAATGATAACAATTTAATCAGAAATAAATACCTAATGTTATTAACGAAGAAAATGCACAATTTATTTAGCCAAGCAAGTCTGTTAAGAATTATCTTATAATACGAAAAATTATGATTTTATAATTATTTTGACGTTTCAAACGACGTGCTGTCAGAAGCGATTTGCGTTCTTAGGTATTTGAAGTTTTAAAGAGACGATTTGATTTATTCATTTTAATTCATTTTAGCATGAATTCTGATAATAAAATAGAATGCGATTGGCTAACGAGAGTGAATTCTTTTTGTTATTCACTGGTGTGAAGAATTTATATCATTATGCAGCTAAATATGTAAAAATAATTTGTGCGTTATCATTTACTCGTGGAGAAAGTATAGTCTTTTACTTGTGTAGAATGGCTATTATTCAATTGGATAATTCCAAAACTCACTCGCTGCGCTCGCTCGTCTTGGAAACTTCATCCGCGTGAATAATAGCCATCATTCTGCACTCGTTGAAGAATGTACTATTTTCTACTCCTGTACCTACTATAAATTGTTAATTAAATACCAATTTTCAGTTTCATAATGATACTCATTATAACACTGGTTTTCATTATAAAACTGAAAAATTGACCAATAGAAATCTAGATTTTCAAATACCCAAGTAGGCAGATCCAATATTTTCTGTAGAATATTTGACAGTTTGACAGTGTTTCATGACAGTTTAAATCTTTTGCGTCAGTTTTTAAAAGAAATGTCGATCACCAGACCAAAAATACTTAATGACCAAGGTAAATACATATTTAAACTTATCAATTTTTGTTAACAATAATGTATTACTAATTTTTTATAACAGTAACATATCTATACACTTTATGCTATTAGTTTAACAATGTGGTCCCGTAGCACAGTGATGAAAGGCTCCGCATAAGGTTGTTTTCGAACTGTACGTGTCGGGTTCGAGTGAGGAGTAGTACATTTTTTTAATATTTTTTTAAATCAAATTTCTACGTAGAAAAAATAGTGAATGAAACTCTCATGTAATGGTTATTAATACACAAGCATTAACCGGGATACGAAACGAGCCAAAGGCGAGTTTCGTATGGTTAATGCGAGTGTATTAATAACCATCATTACATAATCGTTGCATAATATACTAATTTGTTACCTGTTTCATAGGTCGGTTGACTCCAGGATGTATAAAATGATCTTTATACAAAATGGCGTCTACATCAGTCGCTTTACTCCTGTCGTCTGTTAATGTGCATCTATTTACTGGACAACCATGAAAAGTGCCCGACCCCGACTTCTGACCCCACGCACCCAGTCCGTTGTAAGCCAAAATTACTTTTTCTGGTGTATCATATCCTGAAAAATAAGAAATAAACTGTTGATTTTAGCTGATGTGTTCTATAGAGTTAAAAATGCAATAATATGGAGAGAGCCGTAATATAGTGTGGCACATTTAGGCCAGCAAAAATTATATAGTTCATCATTACTTTATATAATAATAATTTTATTCAGGAATTTATTAATACATGATAACATTAACAATAATATAGTAAAAGAGATATTAAATAACTATATTAAATATGACAAACTAATTGCAGAATTAAAAGTTTCTTTTAATTATAATTAATGTTTGTTTAATTCTAGTCCATGTACATACATTTTAAAATTAATTTATTATATTTACAGTGATTTGCATTGACAGTTAGTACGATTATTGAACATTGGAGTAACATATGCTGATCAAATATGAAGGAATCGTCTCGCTTGGAAAATACGCCTCAGTATTTCAAGCAGAGGTCTAGGCAATACTTGCATGTGCAAGGGCAAATAACATAAGAGCCTACAATAACAGGCAGGCAGGATCTACAGTGACAGTCAAGCTGCCCTTAAAGCACTTCAGAGCCCAAGGGTAACATCTCGGCTGGTCTGGGAATGCGGCGAAGAACTTAGAAGACTGGCGACTCGGAACAGTGTAACACCGGAGTGGGTCCCAGTTCACAAAGGAATCGCTGGCAATGAAAAAGCTGGCGAACTCGCAAGAGCAGGATCATCAACTCTGATGAACGGACCCAAACCAGCTTTGGGCATCCCCAGATGCTTAACTAGGTCATGGTTAACAGGGTGGGTGAAAGAACAACATAATAAACACTGGAAGAATACGCCCAGGCAAATACATGGAAAGAAATTCATAAAAGTACCATCAGAAAAAGTAGCGAAAGAACTGCTCTCAATGAGCAGGAACACCTATTTTAGCTTCAGCAATTGATTTTGGACAAACTTTACATGTATTTTTCAACAGTTTTGTTACATTCACACTCATTCCCACTGTATAACACAAACGATGCTGCTCATGATAATTAAACATATAAGACATGGCTAATAAATGTCTAATACAGAAAGCACTAACACATTTCGCTAACTCTGCTATCTAAATGTTAATTTCGGTACATAAATATAGTTGTCTCATAAAGCCAACTCAACAATTTTCAGTTAAGCCCGGATAATAAGGAGAGAGGAATTAAATTGCCATTTTGTCACGATTTGGCCTATCTCTCTGGCACGCTGTTTTATCGTGTCAGGATGTGTTTGGGTACATGGTTTCGTTAACTGGAATGTCGTAAAATCAATAAGTTAATGGAAGAGGTACCTTATACGTGGTTAAACAACATTTTGGGAGTGATATCTCGTAAGTTCAAGGACAATTTTAATGTCCCAACGGGCTATTTTTCATTGTTTGTTACGTGATATTAAAATTCTACTAACAAATAACCCAAAAAAAATGATAATAAAACCGTGGAAAATAGAATTATTAAAATTACGACTTATAGAAACCACCGACTGACATCTCTGCAAAAATAAAATCAATAGGGGCACATTATGTGCTACTATGTGGCTGCAGAACGAGTACAGTCATTAGAAGCTGCGTTTGTCTGCTGTTACGATGTAGATAGACCCTGGGATACACCTACCCATTCACAGATCATCAACTACCTTGGGAAGATTGAACTTAAACAGGACTAAGGCACCATAGACATTGTCGCGGTACACGGTACAAGTACGCGGTACCATACAAGACCACTCACAGAAACCAAACCTACGACTTCCATTTTGTTTTTTTCTTTCGTGTTCCAACTGTTTATGTAATAAATACCAAGGGTAGAATTATGGGTAACATCACCCTGTATAACAGACTTCAGTTAATTTGCAATACAATATTAGGCGTTTTCGGAAACGTGATGAATTACTTCGATCACCTACCCGGGAACTGTAGTTTACGAAGGTTTCGTTTTTGATCTGACAGCTAACGTCATAACAAAACATACATCTCTTCTTCAACTTCGTCATAATCTTCGAAAAAATAATCAAATGCCAAAGCTGTTAATGTAGCAAGGCCCCTTTTGTTCATGTTTGATAAAAGCAATATATCTCGTCACCACCAAAAGAATTAGATTATGTTATATCAACTTCAGTAATGCGCATGCGGTGCCTATAGCGTCTCTAGCGAGTCGCTAGTAGCGACCTACTTCTCGAGGTGGGTTACGAATAGTGATGGGGAACTCGAATACTAAGAATCGGGAAGTATCCGATTCTTAATAGTACTCGGTGTATTCGATTCTTTTATCCAAGTACTCGAATACCGGCTGTTCTCGGGCATCGCATAATCTCGGAATCGGAAATAATAATCCGTAGGTCAGTCACGGGTCAGTCCTGTTAACAGATTCCGAACTTTTATTATCGGCTTACGAAAAATGAGCCTGGGTCAGTCATCTAGTCAACAACTCGGAAGTTTCCGAACACGGGTAGGCAACTCGGGTTAGGTAAACGAACGTGCAGGTTAGGGATCGTCTCAAACCGAGTAAGTTACCGAAAACGCGTATTGATTGCATAAAAAAATAACCTAAATCCAAGCAACGGAGCAAAGTTCAATCCTTAGAACATAAAACAGACAGAAAGGAGTCTTGTCACTCATTATATAGCTGTATAAGAAAATGCGACGGAAGTCGCCATTTGCAACACCCTAATTATGACTCATTTGTGAAGTTGACGTTTACTGACGTAGATTGTAGGCACATTTTTTCTACATCATTTATTCACCATTGGTTGAATGACGTCAGTCTCCGCTGCAACGACATGTTGGAGTCATCAGTTGCACATAAAAAAACGCAGTTGTAATTTAAATCATCTGACCACTGACAATCTATTTCTAAGTTGATTGTTGTTATTAGCAGTTCATCTGATAGTTCCACTTGAAATTTTTTCAATTTCTGACGCTGTTAATAGTGCCGTCAATACCTTGTTACCACATTTTTAATTTATTTCTATTAATTCGTCCATTTCTTTGACTGCTTAAAAAAATCGTTAGTTTTTTGAGGTTAAGCTGTCATTTTGTGAACCACCAAAGTTATCCACCACCTCGATACAACGGTGGACTGGTTTGCAATTTTGGTTGATGCAACAGTAATAAATGAATGCGTCATTTCTTCAATCTACAATCCACCAATGAATATAAAAACGCAGTTGGTCGAATGGTGGATCTACCAGTGAATAAAAGAGCATGCCTTGTTTATGTAGTTTTTTTGGTGTGGATCTACCGGTGAAAATAAGTTTGAACGAAAGTATTATCAGAAGTATTATTCTATATTCGTATTTTCATTGATCCTAGACAATATTGTTTGTATAGAACATAGGACAGCTTATAGTTTTATATTTAATACATTTCAAAAAGCTACAATTTTAAAATTTCACATATCCCATACCCTATACAAACAGTAAGCCACTGTCAAAACGGAAACGACTATTCGCCATTTGCAACCACCTATCTGGACGCAAACTTATTTGGTAAATTCTCCTTCATGTCTGTTTTATGTTCTAAGGTTCAATCAGACTAAACAATGCTGATATTGTGAAGTGACAAAACCACAAAGTAACCCAAAAGAAAACGAGTTTCGAAAACACGATTCCGCTGACTAAGGAAATAGCGCGATAGTTACAAAGTACACGGGAGTCCAATCAGAAACCACGGAGTAAAAAAAGTGCAGAAAAGCTGACTGGGCAAAAAACACCAAAAGCCGGGAGAGGTACAAAATAAGAGTAGTCAGTTGGGTCACCATCACGGTTGCCCCCTTGAGTTCGCGGTCAGCGGTTATTTGGAGAAAATCCGGAGTTGTAGTAAATTTGTATTCAAAAGTAGTGTTGGATTTAAACCAAGTTCCTTCTTGCAACGTTACACCCAGGGTAGATTTTACTTTTGCAGGTTCCGGTTATAGAATTCAGTGTCAGTTCACCGTAGATTATTTTAAGATTAGGTTGAAAATGATTA
>CAJUYG010002480.1:17773-31649 GCA_910591675.1 Galerucella calmariensis | reverse complement strand
AACCAAATATAATTTTACAATTTCTCCTTGTGTTCTTCTATGTAATTTTATTTCCACTTTAGAACCGTTTGTTACATTTACCTTTCAGTACGGGGTAAAGATAACATATTGTCAACATTTTGAAAAATGTGGAAAATCGTTTTCTTCCTTTTCTCAAAAAAACTTTGTAATTCCTGGATTCTATAGTTTAGGAAGTGGTGAATGTAATGCCAAGTAATGCGGTATCAACCATTTTAATAAAAGAAAAAATAAAACCGAATTTTAGGATTTAATTTGAACTATTCAAATTTTATAACCGATTTGCCCCAGTCTACTTATAAATAATACTCTATTAAAATTTAAACTGCCACAAATACGTTTTTTATATTTTGTTTGCAACATATTCTTGCATGCACACGTCTAGCAAGTTTTAAAATCTTACTAAATCGCCTGTCCTATTTTTCTCCCAACTCTTTAAAATATTAAACTAAAACATATAAAAAATTTCAACTTGACTCAAACATATTTTTGGAAAAAAAATTAAAATTTATTAATTCAGTGGCAATTCAGTGGCAATCTATTAAAAACATTTTATAATTTTAACGTTCTTTCAATGATACGAGGAAGCAGTTTTTTATTATTAAAATGAATTGCGAGAAATGGAAAAGCGGCAATATGTGCAAAAGCAATGTTTCGGCGAGCACGGCTCTTTGTTTTTTCATCAAAAGATTCCGATTTAATATTTGGCCCCCCCTAATAAAAAAATCTGCGCACGCCTATGTATAATAGGAGGGGTATAGGACAAATTTTCGGCTTGCTACGTGAATATCACCAATAATATTTTACGTAGGTTAAACTATCGATATCTGCCCCGCATATAAATACGAGGTAATAAAATTTTATTTGAAATGCATAAAAATGAAAATACTCAACCAGTTAGACGAGAAGGCACGTTGAGTTTTCATATATTGTACAGTTATATCTAAAATTCTAAGCCTTAAGTATTCTCATTTAAAAAACAGTTGTATATTCAGTAATAAGTAGATTTTCAACCTTGAATTTTACTTTTGTTAACCTTAGTGATGTCGCGAGATATGAACGACGTATTTATTTAAATAAATTACCATAATTATTGATTATCGATAAAAATAACGGAATGTTGAAGTACAAATTGTGCATTATTTTATGTCATACTAGTAAATACTTATGTTAATATTATTTTCGAGGACCATACGAGGTGCAATCAGAGCTGTTTAGATATGTTTGTATAATATTGACTGTGTAACTACTCATTATCGTATAAAGAGAAAAGAAATAGCAATGGAAAATTTTAACAAGGATGCATGAATGATACGTTTTTAGAAAGATCTTTTAATGTCGCTCCGACACAATTTTTACAAGCACACAAAAGTTTTCTTTTTAATAAATATACCGTAATAATAATTCGCAGCAAAGACGGTCCACCCAGTATACTATTAACTCCGCTCATACTTTCAAATTACAAACGACACACACGGTATCTGTCTATCGCTCGATTGGGAGCTTCAAAATCCCGAAAAACAGTAGCATCGGAGACCGAGTGAGATAAAGATTGCGATGGGAGGAGCTTAGAGTGAACCTACTATTCATACTGTTTAATGTAGAAATGTAGACGCTCGGCGGGAGACGTGGTAGCCCAAAGGTTTTTTCTGTAACAGGTAACCATTTCTCTTTTGTTTTTAAAAGAAGGGACGAAAAGGTCTGGCGTAGGGAAGTATATCTATTATATTAATGAACCTCTTACATTGAACGTCATATAGCTAAAAAAGTATGGACATTAGAAATAAATATAGTTTAAAAAAACTAAACACGCTTTTAAAGAATATCGAACTAAAAAGTTGAAAATAATTTTAAAAATAAACTTGAAACAATAGTATATAAAAAAAATACTAGTATAATTGAGGGAAAAGCGTGGGGTGCTTGTCTTACGAAAATTATGGCACAAAGCTCCCCACGCTTTTCCCCCAGTTATACTAGTATTTTTTTATATACTATTGTTTTAAGTTTATTTTTATAGTAGTTTACCTAACTAGTGCTGATAGTGATACTTTTCCGCATGCTATTGCAGTGCGGAAAAGTCACTTTACGCACGTGTTTTGTACACTATTTTTTCTACTAGCTTGCGGAAAAAAACCCAAAAGTTAACATATTAGTTATTTTCCTAACAAGTGCGGAAAGTGATACTTTCCCGCACGCGACTGCAGTTGACCCGAACGACAGAAAGCGGAGTTCGGGCAAGCGGTCAAGGGCGGGAAAGACACTTCACGCATGAGTTAGGAACATTATTTTTTCTACGACCGTATATACAAAAAAGTATACCAACCCATTTTTCAAAAGTTATTTTATTTCAACATACATATACAAAACTTACACCAAAAACTATTATTATTTTTATAACTATTAATATTAGAAACACAATTTGTTGCATTATGTAAATCACTTAAAATTGCCGGTTCAGTGGAGTTATTTGGTGTTAACTGGTAAGTAGATGACGTTGATGAGGATGGCATCGGTTGCAGGTCACATAAAGATGACGATAAAGGTGATGACAACGGTTTTAAGTCATTTGTAGATGAAAGAATTTTATTTGATATATTTCTCTTATATCCAGCCCGGGTGGTTTGATAGTTGTTTTATGACACTACTTTAAAGAATGTACAGGTTTATATCAAAATATCTTCATTATTTTATATTTTCAAAAAATTAAAATTGCAACAAAAAGCTAGAAAAGATGTAGATTTTATTTGATGGACTATTTATTCACCTGTTGTATCAAAAGTTATAACTTCCGAAGTAAAAAACTATCTAATAAGGTCAAAATTTGGATAATTTTACTTTCCCGCACTAGTGCGGGAAAGTGACACTTTCAAAGCTAAAATGCGTGCGGGAAAGTGGGTTAAAACGCACGGTCGTCGAAAAAGAAACATTTCTTATTAAACACATATCAACAAATTAATTATTATTATTTGACATTCATGTGATGAGGCTTATACCAGGGCCATTAAGAAATGATTAAAAAATAAGTTATTTTATTCAAAAATATAGCAGAATTATAATAAATTTATTAATTTTTCAGTCATTTGGTAAGCTACAATCATACAAATATATATTTTAAATATTCAAATGTCAGTATATTCCCCAAAAACTTGACAAATTTACTTTTCCGCACTAGTGCGTAAAAGTGACTCTTTCCGCAGTAAAATGAGTGTGGAAAAATGGACTTTTCCGCACGCTAGTGGAAAAATAGTAGTTTACCTAACTAGTGCGGAAAGTGATACTTTTCCGCACGCTATTGCAGATGGCCGAACGACGCTTTAGCGGAGTTCGGCCAGCAATCGCGTGCGGAAAAGTCACTTTACGCACGTGTTAGGTACACTATTTTTTCTTCTATGGATAAATTATCTCTTAGAAAAAGCTGCGACGGTAAAATTGGTTTTGATAACGTAGAGTATTGACTGACGATTATTTTTTTATTTGTTGCTATGTTGATTCAAAGTGACAGATGAGAAATGTCAGATATTTATTATTATTTGACAATCATTTGATGAGGCTTATACCAGCCATTAAAAAATTATTGAAGCGTACGCTTTCCTCTTTATTGAAAATTATAGCAGAATTCTAATAAATTTCTTAATTTTTCAGTCATTTGGTAAACTTGGATATACAAAATACATATTTTGAATATTCAAATGTCAGTATATTCCTCAAATGTCAATAAATTTACTTTCCGCACTAGTGCGGAAAAGTGACTCTTTCCGCACGCTTTTTAGTGCGGAAAAGATTCACTTTCCACACGTTAGTAGAAAAAATTATTTTCAACTTTTTAGTTCGATATTCTTTAAAAGCGTGTTTTTTTAGTTTTTCTAAACTATATTTATTTTTCATTTTTTAGTTCGATTTATTGTCAATTGAGTTTTTCTTTAAGCTCTCATTGATAGTATTATAAATTTCCAACAGAGGGGGCATGAATGTAAAATTCTTCTTGAACAACGTAATAAAATTCGATCTTATAATTCTATGTCTTGCTACAAATATAAAAGAAAATTTTTAAATTAATCATTTTAGACAGAGTTGTATCATCTTGTGCTTGATGATTTGTGAAATGATATTACACTATTTGCGACTAACTAATAATGACGACTCTTATGAATTATTTCTTAGTCGTTCCATTTCATCTAATGCTTCGTTGTTACATGGGGCTTGTAGAGATTATTAGTCTCTAAAAATGGATGAATGTATTTTATTGATTAATCCAATATTTCAAGAGTAATTGGTCGAGATAGAAGAACCGGTTAAGTAAATGGGTCATAAACCGTAAGCGTTGAGTTTTACAAAAAAGTTTACGGGAAACAAAAGTTGCTATATTTTTATTCTCTACAATAATTGTCTGGATGTCTTTTGCCAAAAAGTGCAAAGCCACCAAGATATCGGCCAAAAACGTTTTTTAAAGATGGCACCTGAAGCTCCACCGGAATCTTACAGGACTTGGTGCTATTTCTATCCATATTTCTGAAGGTTGTCCGTGATCAGCTGACAATATAGCGCGGGATGACGTCACTTGGAAACGATAAATTGTAATAGTTACTTCTGTTCGTCTGATGTTTAGTATTATCACAGTATAGGAACGAACCAGTATGTTATCTCGTGACGTTACACTGCCGAGCTCTCTGTGATCTACAACGTCGTTCGGATGAGTATCTCATCCGGCGGCCAGTGCTGTGCCAATGGTGAATTTGCGAATAAAATTATTTATTACAGCTTATATTTTTACGGGGTTTTGGTATTATTTTTCTAGCTTATAAGCATTTTTTTGCAATGGATACCATTAAAAAGAAGAAAACGGATGGTGTGTGTGTAGTTCGTGGATGTAACAATAAATATTATAATTGTGATGAAAAATTTTACCGTTTTCCAAAGGATTCAGAAAGGTGAGAAACTGTTTGTATTTTCATACGAAAAGTATAATACTTTATTATTTGATCTTAATATTACATTTATGAGCCTTTAGTTTCATGCATTGATTTAATTTGTTGTTTTTGTTTCAGAGCTAAAGTTTGGCTCGATAGGCCTGACTTGATGCCAAAAATAGAAACTCTATACAATAGTAGTCATCGTTTATGTGGTGCTCATTTTGAACCATACATGACTATGCAACCTCATAAAAGAAAACTTCTAAAAAAAGGCTATTCCAACAATATTTCTTTCATCAAATACTGCAATGCCTGAAGAATTTCAGACAAATGATTTATTGGAAAAGAATTTTGTTCGCTACTTTTGTGGTTATTTAATTAAAAAATATTCGGAAATTCATACATGCAGCGTATGTGAGACGTATTCACAAGCGTATCAGAATTTAGACGAATCGTCTTTATACTGTTACCTTAGAATTTATGAAAATACGAATAAGTATACTTTTGGAAACTTGAATATGCCGCATGAAAATTTTGTATAATACATCTCATTATTAGAAACATTATTTTAAATGAATTTTGAGAAAGTTGCTACGGAAGATAATATTGTTGAATCACTTATAAATATTAGTCAAACAACAGAGTTTGTACATCCTTGTGTTGATTTTCCAATAAAATATTTAATAAAACTTTTCTTCAGGGTACGTCTATATTACACATTATTTGTCAATAAAAATAAAAATCATATCAAAATGAAAATTGTAATATGGAAAAACCAATGAATATTTTGTATAAGACTATTGTTTTATTCACTCATCAGTGTACTGTTCTACAATATTCAAGAAAAAACATTTAACACGTTCAAGTCATTTTAAAACTTATGCCACCTACGCCTATGGTAAAATGAATCGTAAAGCGATCCTTTCAAGGTCATCAAAAGCTCTGGCAATTTATGAATGAAATTTATAGGAGTTATACTATTGGTTCGTTTCTATACTGTGGTATTATTGCAATGGAGTAGTGAGGTAGAAATGAAGAAGTAAAAGTATCATTTAAAAATGATAACTTTGATTTAGCACGGAATTTTGGAACATTCTGTACTTGTAGTCCAATCTGCCAATTTTTAAATTCAATGATATAGAAGGTGCAGAACTTTCTTAGTCATAATGATACAATCGTTATTTTGTTTTCATCTGAATATTTCTAATAACCAAAAATGTTATCATTTTATTATTATCGAAATCATCTTTGATATCAAGTCCATTAAATGTACATTATATCGATTAATTCTTAAAAAGATAACAATAATAATATGATACTGCCAATAAAATTTTATTGAAAAAATTAAGAACAAGGGATATATTTTTCGTTATCAAAAATGATACAATATAAATAATATTGATAGATGGAGTATCCTAATCGTTTTATTTATTTTTATTTATGGTCATTTATACAAGAGTTGGGTTTCCTCTTACGCCCATTTCAATACTTAGATCGATCCCATCTGTGATTTTTCTCATACCTCACCTGGTCGTCCCGTACCAATTATTTTGTTTCTTTTGTATTCGTGAGATATTTCTGTGGTTTCATCGTTGAAATTATACGCACGTGTGTTCTAGGCATTGTTAAGAAGCAAATTATTTTCCTTGAATAGGTTAATGCTGCTTTAGATTTAAACTATAGAATTATGCAACACTACGTTATTATACATATTGTTTTTTGTTGTAACAGAATGTATTTGTGGCTAGATTACGAAAAATAGTCGTTACCTGTAACAAATTCATACAGGACGGCCCATTAATATGTAGAAGTACAACAATAACTTGTATGTGTATGTGTGTGTTTGGGCTGACATTCACTGAGACCTCAAAGATCTATTGTGCCCCCTTACTTCTACTCAGTTTCTGAGGAGAGTCTCAGAAACTAGTAGTTCCTTTAGTCCTATTTCCCGGAGGAATTTTAGGATGTCTGCAGGCTTCAACTTGGGAAAATGTTCCTCTTCTATCCAGTAATCTCCTAGGTGCTGTGCTCTAGTATTCGGAAGTGCTGTGCAGTTGGAAAGTATGTGGATGGAGGTTTCTTCTTCCATTCCACAAAATCTGCATTCTTCTTCCTCCACTATTTTGAGCTTTTTCAGGTGCCCATTCAGGCGACAATGTCCCGTTAGGATCCCTGTTAAAACTCTTAACGCAGTTTTACTTTGACTTATACATTCTTTTGATCTCAACAGGTTGTAGTCACCCAGAAGAGTATTTGATTGTATAAGCCCTACTAGATCATTCCAATGGTCAGATCTTCTCTTTTTCTCGGCTTTACTTATTTCTTACAATATTACATTGGGGCTGATTCCGCAAAAGGGTTCAGGCCCCCAGAAAGGTATTTCAGTCCCCCTCTTTGCTAGTTCATCTACTATTTCATTTCCTTCTATTCCAGTGTGTCCTGGAATCCATAGTAAGGTGACTATGTTGTTCACGCCTAGTTCATTGAGTTTGTCTAGGCATTCCCACACCATTCTGGAACTGATTACACAAGAGCTCAGTGCCTTAATGGCTGCTTGACTATCCGACATTATGATAATCCTTTGTCTTCTGTATCCTTTATCAATATTGAATTGGGCGCACTTTCTTATGGCGTGGATTTCCGCTTGAAAGATACTTGGGGTTTTTCCCAAGCTTTCGGAGTGTTTGGTTCCTGGTCCGAACACTCCTATCCCAGTTCCTCCTATTGCTTTTGAGCCGTCTGTGTACCATTGAATGGCATTCTTTCCAAGACTGGTAATGGTATTTGCATCCCATTCCTTCTTGTTGCTCATTTCCGTAACGAATTTCTTTGAAAAGTTATACTTTTTCATTATACCGTCTTGTGGCATGTCCCAGGTTGTCTGATTTCTAAGAAGTGAGGAGGTGGTTTTTTTTAATGATTCCCTCTCTACTTAGTCTGTATCTTGTTCTTTCTGCAACACTTTCCACCACCATATGTA
This sequence comes from Galerucella calmariensis, assembly GCA_910591675.1. NCBI lineage: Eukaryota > Metazoa > Arthropoda > Insecta > Coleoptera > Chrysomelidae > Galerucella > Galerucella calmariensis. The sequence goes on along the minus strand of CAJUYG010002480.1, from coordinate 23,741 downwards.
AAGGGGTGAGGTTGAGAATCACTTCCATGGCTGCCGTTGGGCATGTTCTCATTGCTCCTGTAATGCATATACAAGCTAGTCTTTGAATTTTGGAGAGGTTTTATCTCGTAGTCAATATGCTAGTTCTACTACTCCACGCAATGGCTCCATAAGTGATGGTTGGTCTCACTATGGCAGTGTACATCCAGCTTAGAATTTTTGCGCTACAGCCCCAGTTTCTTCCCGCCAGATTCCTTCACACCATTATAGCCATTTTTGCCTTGTATGTGATCTCCTTTTCGTAAGGATAAAAAATACAAAGTATTTTTTTAAATAAAATTTTTCGTTTTTGCGTCGATATTCATTTTTAAAATATTCTGGGGATATTCTCTTATCGGAAAATTAATGGTTTTAATTGCTATCTCCTGTCGAATTCGATGGTAAACAAAAATATAGTCTTCTTATGCTAAACACCCAGTATATCCAAAAATATTTTAAAATTTTGTATCTATTTTTTGCCTACCAAATAAACGAAAAAAGTAGGAAAATATGACAAAAATTTAATCTGACGTTTAACAAAAACTCACATGTCAAATGTCATAGTACTCAGTGACAGATGGGAAAGAACTAAAAAATCGTGGCGTTAAGAATTTTTCGCCCTTGGATTGCCAAACAATACTTTCTGCCCCATTCTCGATTGGTTTTCTGGTAAGGTAGGAGAAAAACAATTTTTGCCTGTATGTGAGCGAGTATAAGCCTAGCATAACGTTCTCTAGCTCCTTTCTTTACCTTATTTCTGTTATATTTGCCATAAATACGCATTATATATTTTTCCAATCATCCTAAGTCCAATTGATGTGTTCACGAGACTTGCGGCTGGTCTACCAGGTATCAAACCACAGTTCCCCCAACGTATATTAAACGCTTTATCGAAAAATTCTAAAAACCACCACTACATGTCAAACTAACCCTCACGACTTACTATCAGTCAAAACTACCCTTGCAAAATTGCAACAAAATAATGCGCGAGTGAGGGTGAGGGTGAGTTTGACATGTAGGGGTGGTTTTTGGAATTTTTCGATAAAACCACCTTGAAGCAACAAAATATGGCACCAAGCTCGTATCGCTAGCCCCCTCCGCGACTGAGATATTGCATTTGGATATCCTCAGTTAATATTACACGAGAGTATTGGGAACGGCTGGAACAACAAAATCAATTCTTATGCAAAAATTTGGCAAAAAAATTTTGAGCGGGGTCCGGAACGTGCCCTCCAAACTGGCCCCCGCAGCTTAATATACGTATGCCCCCAACCTTTGTAGGACAGTTTTTTTATTCGGTTATTTAACGTCGGTCTATTTCTGCGTCTGTGGCTAATCACCGACGCCGAGAGCACTCTACCTCTAACCGGAAATTTTGGCGAACCCACCAGTGTTCGAGACCTCGGTTTTACGTCTCCTCCAAAAGACATCTACAATATATGTTATAATGCCTGCGAGCTGTGATATGCTACTCCGCTGCCGGCTGTACTGGCCCTATACGACGGTTTTCTCTGGTATTGTCACCCATCCAAGTACTAACCTCGTTCGACACTGCTTGACTGTGATTATCGCATCAAATGCGTTTCATTACAATGCTGGGTCGTCGTAGGACAGTAAGAGTGCTAATTGGTGTTTCATGAGTTTTTTGAGGGTCGCTTTGGACCATTTCAGCGGTTTGTGTTCGGTTTCACAACGCTGCAATCCTGATAAAGCAATCCTCCATATCCCTTTAGCCCCTGTACCGGGTCGCTGATGATAAGAATATGCCGGTAGGCATGTAACAGTTTTTGCAGGCTGTCCCAGACCAGTCTTAATCTTCTTTGGAGGCATCAGTGCTGCCTGATTGTCGGAGAGTATAACGATTTTTTTGCTTTTATACCTCCTTTAATTGCTCATTACTTGTCTATAGCTTAAATTTCCGCCAGAAATTCAGATAACACGTTTCATTTTGGTGTAGCACCATGGATTCTAGCCCCTGTTTCTCGGGCATATATTTGCGAAAAAGCTCAATTTACGATCAATCTTCAAAGAACGGTCAAATTTAATGAATTCGATATATTAGGTTCGTTCCAACCAGCAATTCTGTTATAGTACGTAATCAGTAATTGAACTATTTAATGCGCATGCGTGAGAGAAATTAGTAAAATTACTGGTAATAGAGACTTTTAGCTTGTCTTAAATTTCTCACGTATTTGTATCCGTAAAGAACTGCGCATGTGTAGACCCGTTACGTCTCAGCTGATACGATGCGTTGAACGTATTGTTACGTACCCTACTCCGTATACTTAAACGTATCCGTATCCCGACCAAAGTCAGTCAGTCAGTGTTATTTTACAAGTCTTCTTCTTCTTTGATATTGGTTTGGTTCAATCATGTTTAATTATAACCATGGTCACCTCTTATAACCACAATATTTTCAATTTTATTTTTACTCTTGCCTAAGAAAGAGCTTAACGAAAGCGTCTTTTTTACGGGCCAGAGGACGACCTTCACCTCTTGAGGGAGGTTGATGGCCAAAACCCCTTCGAAGACCCGTCTCGATGGTCTACTAAAATAAAAGAACTTTGAGGTTATACAATTAAAAACAGAACGAAGCGTTACGTTTTCTGCTAAAAAGGTTTTCTTGACAATTTCTTTACGTCAACGTAACTCCAATACGGATAGGTGTAAAAACTTATGACAAGCTAAAAGTGTCTAATCTCTTACCAAACGGTTGGAACGTATTTTGAAATAGTTTAGTAGTTGCACCGAGTATGAAAACCAAAAACATCAAATTACTGAAACTTAATACTAATAATATCACCTATATCAAAATATCACAATAATAGAAGTATTTGTAACCTTGATCATTATGTAGGTGAATGGCAAAATTATATGTATGTTCTATTTAGACCATTTTTCAATTATATCAAGCAATATAGTAGAATATATAGTGGTTTCGGACTCCATTCTTCCCTTTTTTATTTTATCAACGACTACACAAAGAGACAGTCAGTAAGAAACGGTGCACACTATTTTCAAAACAGTTCAAAAACTAAAAACTCACTTCCATATCCTATTTACACATTCCATAAAAAACAAATTTGACAGTTTAAAATAAAAATGTTGCCATTGCGCATGTTTCTTAATTTCAGAAATGTCGATACTCGCTATCAAGCAAGAATCGTTTGAACGGTAATTTTACTGGTCCACAAGCGGGATGGAACAGAGAAATGATAGTAATCGAGAGTTCTAAACCAGTAATTTCAGGTGGTTGGAACAATTTTTTTCAACTGCGCATGTGTATTAGTAATATTACTGTAAATTACTGGGGGTTGGAACGAACCTATAATGTATGTAATTTAAGTGGTCGTATTCATATCGGATATTGACCGAATATTGGATTACTATTGGATGTAAACTTGTATCATTAAGGTACAGTTCCTGCATGTCTAGTGATAAAATTAATGCATGGGAGTAGAAAAATAATATTTTTTTTTGTTACAGGTCTATGGGAATTCTTTTACCTCCGGTCACTCAAGTCACCACCTCTACGACCAACCATCTAACCCACCATCACCGTAACCGCAGCCTCGATTCCGCCCTTCAACGCATTCCCGAAGTAGACGTTACCCCTAGTCCAGAATGCGAAACCGTCAACGCCATATTATGTTCCAATTCTTCTAACACCACCGAACCCCTACCGAAATCGTCTTCCAAACAACGAAACGATGAACTAGCCAGTCTCGGTTCGGACGATTCTGGAATCTTGTGTGGTTCAGATGCCGGTTCTTCGTCCGATTCGAACGCCACGCGAGAATCCAGTGTCGAGTACATCGATAATATCGTGACCGAGAGCAAAGTCGAATCAAAAGATACCGATTACGCACAAGATGATGAACGGACTAAAATTAATACGAATTCGAGCGGAGACGCTCCCAAAAGTTCCGGAATGTTGCGACTGCTCGAGAGCAAAGTGTTCGACGTTTCGATGGCTATGCACTATTTGTTCAACAGTAAGGAACCGGGAGTTTTGTGTTATATCGTTAACAAAATGTTTAGTTTCGATCATCATGAAGTGGACTTTTATTTGCCTCAATTGGTGTGTATGTATATTCAGATGCATGATGTTGCCGAAGTTATTCATAGGTATCTCATTCATAGGTAAGCATATTCAACTACTAATACACATTTTTTCTAGTTCCATAATATAACGTATGAATTCATCATTCCTAAACCTACGCCTATTATACCGCTAGAAAGTATTAAGATAAGACTGGGTCATTGTTATCTTTCTACAATATCCGTCGGCACAAATAAATTTCTTGTTCTCACAACATTCATTATAACAGGTAGTGTAAAATTACATATTTTGCTTAGTCCACTTGTATACCAACCTGAAAATCTCCGGACTAAGCGTTGGATGATCTGAATAGGCTTATTTCAAAGTCAATGGAAGAAAAAGAAATAGCAATAGCCGCGTTTCTTGACATCGAGGAAGCATTCAATAATGTTACTACCAACTCACTGATAAACGCATTGAGTAGTCGAGGCATACCTGCTGTGATGTGCAGATTGATAAAGGCCACCCTGGAGAACAGGATAGTATCGTCCACCCTGAGTCAAGCTACCATCAAAGCAAGAGCAGGTGGAGGATGCCCACAGGAAGGAGTTCTCTCATCACTACTTTGGACAACCTTAGTAGACGATCTCCTCAATGAATTGTCCAAGGAAGATTTTTATTGTCTAGGATACGCCGGTGACATAATATTTGTGATCAAAGGTAAGTTTGCTGGAGTAATATCTAAAAGAATGCAGTTAGCTCTAAATATGGTAGACAACTGGTGTAAACAAGAGAGACTGGCGGTCAACGCTCAGAAAACAAAAATTGTCAACTTCACAAAAAGAACAGCACTGCAAGGCCTAAAACCACCAGTGCTAGGAGAAACCTAGAGATTCCCTTTGCCAAAGAAACAAAGTAACTAGTGGTATTTTTTGATCGTAGGCTCATTTGGAATACTCACCTAGTGAAAATTACACAGAAAGCTATCATGTCTTCAGGCAGATATAGAATACTGTGCGGTAAGAACTGGGGACAACCCAAAAATGACCCTGTGGTTATACACAAAAGGTTGTCAAACCAATGATAACTTATGGGTCCGTGGTGTGGTGGACAAAGACGCAGCAAGTAGGAGCAATAAGGTTGCTGAATAACACACAAAGGCTGGCCTGCCTGTGTGTCACAGGGGCCATAAAAACTACTACAGCTGCAATGGAAGTCTTAATGAATCTGCCACCTCTACACATATTCATACAAGGTGAAGTGAGATCTGTAATGCATAGATTAATACATAGAAAGCAACACACAAGCCAAACGCATAGTACTGACTGACAACTGGAAGCTAATCGTGGATCTAAAAGCGGACCATGTAATGGGACAGCCCATCAATGCAATAGCTACGAGACATAGCTTCGATAATAAGTTCAAAGTAACTATACCAAACAGGAAAGACTAGAAAAAAGGTGTACCCATATATGCGGATGTTTTTTGGTCTGCAGACGGGTCAAAGACGTTAGACGTAAAGCTAAAGTGCTAAATATGTAGTGATAATAATTAGAAAAGGGACTTTTTATTATTAACAATATGATTGAACGTTAATTCTTTAATGTGCTTGTTTCCTTGGATTTTTTCTATTAACATTTAAAGATGAGCACTTTTCCAAATTTGTTACGGGCTTCTTCAAGCGGCGGGTGTAATGTAGGCGCTTACCATCCTTCTTTACCTGTCTGACCAAGAAGGGTAGATAACCCGACATGTATTTTCGGCGCTAAGAAGTGCAGGTAGGTCGAGTCATGAAATAACTCTTAATAATTTAACCACCAATATTTGGAAAAACCCAATAGTTTTCTATTTCTTATTTTCCGATATTTTTATACATAGTTACACTTTGATCAACCGGGTTTGGGCCTG
>CAJUYG010002480.1:0-17763 GCA_910591675.1 Galerucella calmariensis | reverse complement strand
GGCCTGGGTTTTCTTGTTTTTTTTTTAGTTTTCTATTTCTTATTTTTAAGTTTTCTATTTCTTATTTTCTGATATTTTTATACATAGTTACACTTTAATCAACCGGATTTGGTCCAGGGTTTTCTTGTTTTTTTTTAGGTTGAAGTTTAGAGGGAGGGTTGATAGATTTTTACTTCAGTCGGTTAGCGCCCAAAATACACATAGGATTAAAATGACCCTTCGGTCTAGGCGCCTAGTTTACAAGTTGTAAAAAGTGCATTAATCTTTTAGCGCCCAAATTACATCCGCCCTCTTCAAGCTCTGGCAGCGTTGTACGAAAACCATAATTACCACACCCTCCGAATTACATAATTGGTGATTTTTTATCGAAAGCTGACTTCTTATTCGCAAGCGCGTGCGTGTGTTCTTCTCTCTCACTTCGTCAATTGATTTATCCAGTGGCGTTGGTACTGTCAGTTACGTTTGTATTTTTCATTTTACTTGGTAAAATAGGTACCGTACGCCATTTTACTTGGTAAAATAGGTACCGTACGCCATTTGTACGTTTATGGCGTATATGCTTCGCCTCTTACCGATTCCCCGTAGTTTCAGATAAACTTGCCAAACTATATACAATATGTAAGACGCTTGACGAACGCGTGCAAAACCAAAATAACTTGAGTAGACCCATTTTCAGCGTTGAATCAAAATTGTAAATAATGGAGGTATAGTTTCGAGAGTTGGGACTTTTTTATTGGAAATTTTCTTCTTCTTAAGAATCCTTTTTCAAAATTCCTCAAATATCAATAGTTTTTGGGTTATTAACAAAAGACTAAATGCTATATTTTTTTAATCCTAATTTTTATAAAACAATTTCAATTTTTTCTATAGACGTCATTTTGAATACACCTTTACATTCCTGCTTTTTTATTTTTTATATCGGTTTTGGTTTATTTTCGGCAGTAAATCAACACTCGCTGCACAGGAATCTCCCAATATCTCCAAAGAAATTTGATTTTGTTCCTCAATTTCTTCAATTTCTTCCAAGGTCGTGGTTAAAACGAACTCGCGAACACAAAAAACTGACGTTGTTTATAATATTGTTGTGATATTGAGAAGCTGTTACATGACAACACGATGTTGAGATTTTTTTGTATAATTACGAGGTACGTGCTTTATTCTTTCCTCGGAATCAACATGTAATCTTTCAGCAGGATTACGAAAAGTCTTGAACGGCACACGGCCGATAGGCAAATAACGGATTTGGTGCTGTACCTCATTATTTGGTATATATCGTCCTTGTAACGTTAATAACAATTACAATGCCTTGATTATAACTTGTCAAATACATTTTGGAAATGAGTCACTCCGTTATCAAAGTTTCCTATCATCGTTGGTTTATTTAAGTGATAACGACTATTTGTAGGAAACCGATGAATAATATTTGTTTTTGTCGATAAAATTAGGATTCTATAGTCTTGTTTCATTCCATTGAAATTTAATGCAGTCCGTATATAATGGGCTCGTTTACTTAAATTTCTAAATCAGTTTTAACTGTCGTAAAACAAAGTACTAAGGATAAAAATATGATTCTGAAAATTTCATGTCAATAGAATATGTCGTTCTCCTAATACATTCAATTAAACTTGGGGCGAAGACTATGACTGTGACGTCACCGCATATGAAAGTTAATGTGCACAAACATTACGCTTTTGACTGTAACATGCCTCGCGTAGAATTTATTCATTTTGAATTACTCACAAAATTTTATGTGACTAAGATAAAATGTGTGGACCTAATTTTAAAAAACCAGACTAATTAAATCTTCCAGAAGTGGACTTGCTAATGATTATGGAGTTTTTTTAATCAAGTTTTAATCGAGTTTATTATATTATAATTTTATACCATGTGACACATCGTTTTTGGCTACAGGAAGATTGAAAATGTCAATATTTTCATAAATACATGCTCTCTCAAATGATACACAGGGTGATTCCAGATGTTTTATTTTATTCCTGGTTTCGCGAACAAAGTTACGGAGATAACGCTAAAGGTTATTCAAAGCTTTGAAGAGAGAAATAAATAAATGTACTTCATTAGCAAAAAAAATCCTAAAAATACACCAACAAAGTACCTATGTTGACTTATTACTATCATTGAATGCTTCGAGTCTTTTAATGCTTTTCTGCCACTGGTTCCGTTTTTTTGCATCCTTATTAATAGAAATAAATGTTTTCTCAGATGTTTTAATCGTAGTACTTTTACATTTTGGAACCGCACAATAAAAATTATAGCTTTTTTACTCTGGTTCTGGTCTATTGTGTCGAATAGTTTAAATTATTTATAAACGTTCTTATTTCACAAACATAACATTGTTTAGAGTTGGCTAAAACGTATAATAAAGCATAAGCATATAAGCAAGCAAAATACCTACTGTTACTAGCTAAGTAGTCATCTAACCGAAAACCGATCGGCGCGTTATCCGCTCTCTAAACGAGAGATTTCATATGCGATGACGTCACGCCTGAAATTCAGAGAGGAGCGCTGTTTAATGTTTATAATTTTTTTTAGGCGACTTAGGAGTCTCGCTGAAGTCTAATTTTTTGCACAGAGCCTCAGAATGATGTGCTCTTCCTAATGGTAAAATAAAAAAAAAATGTAAATGAGCCCATTTTGAGGCGAACTGGAAGAAGCAAAATTACAAAAGGGTTCCTAATTTTAAGTATTCGGTAAATTTAAACAGCTCTTTTTTGGGACCTTTTTCTAATTTAAGATGTTGAATTGAAAATTTTTTCACGCTTTTGCCAATTTAGTATTTAGTATTAGTTAGGGGCTCATCAAATGTGTCGAAATTCAAATGTTCACCCAGTATAGTAACACTCACATAATATACGAGGAGTTTTCAAAAATTTAATTTTGAGTCGGTAATTATTTGAAAGTATCACTATTGCCACAGAAAGAGCAATTCCTCAGTATTATTTTGTGCCAAATTAATAAGATTGACAAATTTACTAGTTGTTCTTCTCCAAGGTGGTGAAGACTATTATTAACGACCGAGCACCAAAATTATCTCGCGAGCGGCTTTGCCCCGAGCGGAATAAGGTGCGAGGCTCATAAATCTCTTCACCACCATGGTGTATATGCAATTTTTTCCACTACTAGCCAAATTTAAGACAAAAACTGAAAATAATTCACAAACGCACTACGAGAAGCATTCACTCCGTCGCCTGACTGACAACTACACTGTCAGTTTTCGATATGTACTCGTTATGTCATCAGTCATTTTTGGTTGGGCGCAAATTTTAAACTAATGACATTTTTATTCAAATCATTTCATCTTGATAGGTAATTTCAAGCAGCAAAATATGTGAAAGACAATCTCCTGGGTATACAAAATTATGTTGCACAAGTTTTTGTTGAATTCGCAAAATATTTGAATTTGTCCATTATTGCCCTAGGTTATATTAACAACTAATAGAGAAATTCATCTTTTCAGTTAGCTAATAATTGTCAACTTCACAGTTAGTAGTGGAGAAAACTGATTATATGCTTCGTTTGATCATTTGGATTAGATATAATCAGATCCCACAACAATAAAATAGAATAAAAATATAATTAGTCATCGAAACGTGAATTTATTAATAATTATTTTCTAGCCGTAACATTCTTTGACACAATATAATTTTCACAATATTATATAACAATAATAATTATTATCTGATGCGTTATAGTTTTATAAAAAAACCACTGCATTAGTACTAATTTCTCTTCCTGTTTACTTTCTACTTACATTTAAATTGGAACTAAGTTGGAATTAATCCTAATTAATATTAATCTCAAAGTTATGAAGTTAATAAAACTACTTTCTCGTTTTTATTATTACTGTAGCAGAAGATTTTTTTTATAATTATTTTTTTCATTATTTAAGTGTTTCATACGTACATATTTTGCTTTCGCAAAAGTGAAACAAGTATACAAAGCAAAAAATCTAGGCTAGAAGTACATCGTTTCTTGAAGCTGTTACTTTATCTATTATGCAAAAGCACCTGATAACAGTAGTTTCTATGACAGGAAACCACGTTCAAATACTAAAAAATACTATTCTTGTTATTATACAGGTATTTTCATTCTAAAAAGAAAATATTTCAACGAAAAAAGGAGGTTAATTGGTAATTAATCTGTAAGAAGCAACCAACACAATAGGAAAACAACGTTTTCTCCTCCTCCCCCTTCTTTTATACAGCAATTTTAATTGGATTTTAAATGACATACCGTTTAAGGATTATTGATTAGTTAGCATTGAATTCATCTCAATGTTAGTGTAATATGATTTCTCTTAGATGAAATATTCATCAAACAAATGTTAACAAGTGTACCAATTTAATTGAAATCTTTATACAGTGTCTAAAAGCTGAACATAATAAATTCACTTTGTACATATTTATAAATAATCCCGAAACACGTCAAATTTAAATTATAATTTGACATTCTTCAACGTGATGATGCAATTCCTCCCTCGTACTAGTCACAGGCTGTCACTTTTTTATAACCCCCTCACCCGAGCCCTCACCCTTATATGACGTCACACATTTTTCAATTTTATAATTTTATTCAAAAATAGTCAAAGAAAAAGTAATATTTTTTCATTTTTATTATATAAAATCAATATAAAGTCGGATAACTAGAAAAACGACTAGTTACGGAACAATAAATGACTAATTATGTTAATTAATGATACAAAACTTTTAGTATTTCAAATTTTAACATGTGATGATACAAAGCTTTCGACCCTTCCTGTCACTTGTCACACAATATCAGATTCCGGTGATACCCCCCTACGGGTGACGTAATTTATGGATGGCCCCTCTTCATTCTATATTCAAAAATGTTTTACAACAACTAAGATAGAATGAAATAAAATCCTTTGGTTACCGAATTTCGCTACAATACAAGTAAGAACTAAAATGTAATGAAAAACGTAATAAAATGTAAAACACTAAAATGAATTATGAATGTCAATGTCATTTCTATTTTCAACCTAGGTCAATAATGTACAAATTCAAATATTTTGAGAATTCAGGGATAGTAGCTTAACAAAAATGCGTGCAACAATATTTTGTATACACTGGAGATTGTCTTCAACATATTTGCTGCTCGAAATTACTGTAAAGATAAAATTATTTGAATAAAAATACATTCAGGGCTATTCACTAATGGCCACTTGCACCGTTATTATAACAGTAGTTTAAAATTTAACTATCAGTTAATTTTGAATTTTGGGTTGCATCGCAATTTAAGCCACGGTTAAACTCTTTTAAGCCACTGTTAAACTAAGCCACCGATTTTGGAGGCTTAAATCGTATATAAACCACAGTAGTATGAATTCTAACCTAAAAAACACACAAAACTGATGTCACTAACGTCAAAAAATAACTCGGTGCATCTAAAAAATGGAATTTTTGGAAGAGCACATTTTCCTTGAGGATGATAGGGATATATTGTAAATACCACAAATCTATGAATATTCAACTGAAATTTTAAGGTAGCACCCTCAAAAGACCCTTCTACTGGGAACATTTGTTCAGTTTATGAATTGTCAATGTAAAATTATTGAAAACAATTCAAGAGCAAGAGCTTTACAATTACTATCAATCGTTTCAGGGGCAAATTTTAAATAGAGGAGTTTAAATGGGGGTATATTTGGACAAGAAATCGACTGCCACAGTTATTATTTTGTTAAAATTCTTTTTGAGCATTGAGAGAACACATTTCTAATAATTTGAAATATTGGTGAAGATTTTTTTCTAATTATACGCCCCACACACAACCACCAGTCATCTAATTTTTTTATATCCGAAATCTAACCTGAAAATATCATTGTCTGACGAGACTGAAGTTGGGTATTAGTACCAACAGATTTTAATTTAGCAAAACTTCCCCAGATTGATAAGTCTATTTTAACCAAGAACTCTTAAATTACGGTGCAAGTGATTGCAATTTAATCGATTATTAAAATTTTAACAGTATGTTATTTTAAACAGTGAGTTAGCAAATACGGTGCAAGTGGGCATAAGCAAAGTTGTTATGGTTAGCAACTGTAAATTGTCGTTATGTTCAAGGTCAGTTGCTGAGTGCAAAATTGGTATTCACTATTTAAGTAAAGTCGCTTTTAGAGTTGCTATGCATAATGACAAGTGGCTATGAGAAGTGGTTCACTGGCAACTGCTCCAGAGGTGTTAACGAAAACTACTTGCGTCAGACACTTATTGGAATGTTTTTATTCATTTGTGTGAACAGTTAAATATTTTAAATTAATAAGAATGGCATTTTTAGTACATCTAGACTTCTTATTCATTTAATATGTGTGCTGCTAGATATTTGTCAAGATTTTAATAAATATGGTTACTTCGTATTGACTTGCTACTTATGGATCGACAATCTTCTGTCTTCTACAAATAAAATAGAACACAGAGCCAGATGCTGCAAATACAATACTCATATATACAGATGGTTCAAAAATGAAAGAAGGCTCAGGATGTGGAGTTTACTCGAGAGCACTAAGCCCAAAGATTAAATGGGGAATGGGAAACATTACCAGCGTGGTTCAAACAGAACTGGCTGGTATCTCAATTGCCATAAAAGAACTGACCAGAAGAGTAATTTCTGGCAAAAACATAACAATCTGCACTGATAGTAGACAAGCCCTATTAGCCTTGAACAGACAACGTGTTATATCGAGGGTAGTACTAGAGTGCCACCAAGATTTAGCTGATGCCTCGGCAGATAACAATATTATCCTGAGGTGGGATAAAGGGCACGACAGGAGTAAAGGAAATCGCATTGCCGTTTCTTTGGCCAGGGAAGCCGCTGGACTGAAAATTCTAGGACACAGTGACACCTACGGCCTAACGACTTCGACAATTGCGGAACTTGCCAAACGTTACACCCATGCTCAATCCCTTAAGAGATGGGATGGAATCAAAGGATGCAGTCTTGCCAGGATCACCCTGGGCGACCCTGGGAAGCTGGCGTCGAAGAAATATTTGGCGATGACCAGGAAAAACCTACGTTTGAAACAGTAGAATTTCTGACTGGCCACTGTCAACTAAGGAAACACCTCCATACTATGGGGTTAGTGGACACACCTCTATGCAGGATGTGTGAACAGGAAGATGAAACTGTCAGACATGTCTTATGCGAGTGTCCGGAGTTATCGTCAATAAGAGAGTCTGTGTTCGGTGAGTCTTGGCCTACACCTGCCGATATAAAGGAGATGTCTCCTAGTGACCTGTCCACCTTCCTGAGAAGGACAGGATGGACGATGACCTAAGAGGACAACTCCTCGGGAGGATGTACAATGGGTCACATGTGGCCAAAGTTCTGTGAGCCTAGTGTGCTCTACGTGGCGCTCGTGTCGTCTGCTACAAACCATGCGGCCACGCTTGGAGGCATAAATGTGTTTGTTTTCTGTCATTATTTTGATAAATATTATTGTCAATTATAGAGAGAAAAGTCATAAAAGTGTATCATTATATTGGGTTCTCCCGTTGATAAATAAATAAAAAATATATATATTTTTCTATAATAAATGAAACATGAAGAACGCTTATAACTCGTTATTTCAAAAACCTCAATTAGTCTGGCTGCAAAAATTTGCGGAGAATCTGCAAGAAATTGTTGCTGAGTATTATGGGTAAATATTCTTCACTCTTGAGGCATTTTCAGTTTTCCTTACCAAAAACCTAATAAACTTCAGTATTTTGCCACATGTGCAAAGCTGATTGTTGCTAGATTCAGGTCCACTGGTGAGGTCCATCTCGCTAGAATTAATCTTATAGCCCGTTTACCTAATAAGTATATCTTGTGGCCTCATCTGAGAGGAAAACAAGACCATCGGAAACATAAATATCCATCAAAAGTGTCTGGTTACAGGGTTACTCATTTATGGCACCGAGGATTTTCCCAATCTGTAAAATGTGGTGGCGCCATCTACAATTGGTTTCCACAATCCAAAACATTGAAAATAATGGATTTCCAACACCCCCAGCTCAAATTTTGTACAAAACTTGCATATTTCAGAAGCCTCAAAATTTCCGGTTTTTCAACCCAATTTTTTTGCTGAAAATATTAATGTTGCGAAAAAAAATCATGAGGACCATTTTTGTAGAAAATTAACTGAACTTCAATTTTTATCTGAACCGAAAATCTCTAACTGTCATATTTTAGGAGATATTGGCTGAAAACCTATTCCTGGTCTCTTGGGGCCATTTTCTCCGCCCTCGCACGCGTTTTCATGCATAACTTTGTCTCATGTTTAATGAGGTACCAAATGCAACATCCAACCGGAAGATGAAAACAGGGCGTCATTAATGTTAACTTTGCCTTTTTTTCCACCTTCATTTACTGGACTAAATTGATTGTTAATAAATACATCAGTCTGCCACATTCTAAACATCATTTATCATTAAACCGATTGTAGGTGTTTGAATACAACGCGACCTTATAATTGAACGAGGTAAGTTTTCCCATTGCTCTAGCAATAGTGACTTTGAACTGAGAATGTCTAAACATTTGCAGTAGAGATCAACTAAAAACAGCTGCATAAATTGACCACTTTATTTAAACTGCATTTGCCGCAGTGTTTGGTAACGGAACGCGTAATTCGACTATGTCGAACTAATTTAAATGAAACAGAGTTTGAATTTCAAATGCATAGAGACACCAAGGATGCGAATAAAATTAACTTGTATAATAACATTTAAATCCACTGACGGTTATTTTGTTTATGACCATGATACAAATTTATAAAATTATATTTTTGTACACACGATAATTCAGATAACATACATTCTAGGATTAAACGCTTAAAAAAGACATGAAACACAAGATGTAATGTAGAAGTATGGAATTTAAAATAGACATTCAGCACTATCTTGTAAACTAAAGTAGATATGAAGGCATCTAATCTGAATTTTGACAAATCGGAATGCTAGATGCTTTCAATGCCTTTTGGGTAATAGGTAAAAAGGCTATCTTTACAAATATCTAACATTCCAATTCTTCCAGAATTTCATCTCCAAACAAAATACCCAATGTATGTGCTAGTGATGTCCAAATCTGTTTCGACTGAAACTACACTGCGACCTATAAGTTCTTTTGTGTATACCCTACATCTATAGTTTAGCCCAAGAGATCTATGCATCTGAGAAAGCCTATAATCCGTTCTGGAGCTGGGTCTGTTACCTGATCAGGCTCTAGGTAGACCTGTTCCAGGTATTTAAGGCCTTTGTAAACTATTACCCTGCAATTGTAGATGCTTCCAAGGCTTTTTGGGCAATCGGTAAAAAGGTTATCGTTACAAATACCTAACATTCCAATTCTTCCAGAATTTTATCTCCAAACAAAGTACCCAATGTATTTGCTGATGTTGGTGTCCAAATCTGTTTCGACTGAACTAGTTGGCTTCAATTCAATGCGACGTATAATTTCTTTTGTGTATAAAATTGGTCGAGTGCATGGATGGTATAACAAACAAAAAATCAATCATCTTTCCTCGTTATATATTATTAATTTAGATTATTTTTTTATGGATCAAACTTAGATTAGTTTCTACGTATATTATATACAGAGTGGCCCAAAAGACTGGAAACTACCAATTATCTCGTGAATTGTTAGTTCCAATTGTACAAAGTTTGGGGTACACGGATACGGAGATTCCATATTCCATAATTCATCACCCTATATTTTCAGTCATTATTGGAATCTCCTATTTAATACGAGCTCAACCATATGTAACAGTTATAATCTTATGTAGTCTGGAACGTCTAAAATACAAAAAAAACATAAGTCTGGCAACGCCTATTTGTAAACTGGATTTCTCAAGTATCTCCAATAGAAATTATTTTTTAGAATTGAAATCAGGTGAATGTGGAAGCCATTCATTCTACCTCGTTCACCAATTTATTGCCCGTGAAATATCTCATCTAAATAAAGCAGAACATTTACACCAAAATGAGCTCCGCTTGCTGAAATCATATTTGATTAAAATTGGCTCTAAGCATGTTTCTCAGTGTAAGTACAATTTAATTTCTAAGTAGAAGTTCATATTTATCTGACGTTAAATTCCATTCAATAAAGAATGGCCTGATTAACAAAATCACATCATTCTACATTTAAACATTTAAATTTCTTCAAATCTACATATTTTGCACTTCTAAATGAAATCGTAAGTGTTACATATGATTGAACTAGTATTGAATAGGAGATTCCAATAATGACTGAATATACAGGGTGATGAATTTGAAAAACCAAAGTTACTAATAATATAAAAGAAACAGCAAATCTGGCAAAATTGCAAATATCAAATCTGGAATCTACTTATCCCAAAATAGGTGTACCCCAAATTCAGTACAACTAGGACTAGCAATTTACGAGATAATTGGCTGTTTCCAGCCTTTTGGGCCACTCTGTATAATACTATCTCTGGATTCTCAAAATGTTTGAATTTGTCCATTATTGATCTAGGTTACCGGTAGAAAACATTATTAACCACTAATAGAGAAATTCAACTTCTCAGTTGGCTAGAAGACGCAATTATTGTCAATTTCACAGCTAGTATAGTCCATTTAATAACCAGGAGGAGTAATTTGAAAAGCCTTACCCACACCACTAAAAGTTACCAAATTAGTTACTAAAGGCTGTGTTCCGAAAAATTAGTCAACAGTCGTGTTCCAAATCTATTAGATATGCCTTGATTGATGAAGAAATCAGCCACGCATAGTTAGAAGTCGATTTCTCGTCTGTCTAGTAGATTATTTAGATGTTAAACAGACAGCTATTCTGTCATATGTATGTATGTATGTATGTATGTGTGATTTTTGGGGTGACATTCACTGAGACCTAAAAGGTCTATTGTGCCCCCTTACTTCTACTCAGTTTCTGAGGAGAGTCTCAGAAACTAGTAGTTCCTTTAGTCCGATTTCCCGAAGGAATTTTAGGATGTCTGCAGGCTTCAACTTAGGCAAATGTTCCTCTTCTATCCAGTAATCTCCCAGGTGCTGTGCTCTAGGATTCTGGAGTGCTGTGCAGTTGGAAAGTATGTGGATGGAGGTTTCTTCTTCCATTCCACAAAATCTGCATTCTTCTTCCTCCACTATTTTGAGCTTTTTCAGGTGCCCATTCAGGCGACAATGTCCCGTTAGGATCCCTGTCAAAATTCTCAGCGCAGTTTTACTTTGACTTATGCATTCTTTTGATCTCAACAGGTTGTAGTCACCCAGAAGAGTCTTTGATTGTATAAGCCCTACTAGATCTTTCCAATGGTCAGATCTTCTCTCATATGTAAAACGTCACTCTAACATAGCTGTTTTTATTCATCAGCAAATAACTGTATGCAATAAATAGGTAGTCAATAAGTTAGTTTTTTGAATTATTTTATAATTTTCACTATAGTTTCACAAAACCGATTCTTTTATATATATTTTTAAACCTTGGATAGCTTATAACCCCCTCAGACATTTGACGATATCTTTCCAAATGTGTAAAAATGCAATGCATATAATAAACAAATAGTACATTTATTCAAAGGATTACACAGTTGAATTTAATTTGTTTCAAAGCTTGTAAAATTTTATCCAATATAGATAACTCATTTCTGTTCTTTGAACAGCAGTTTTAATTCATTATCACAATTTTTCAAAAGTCTTGGTATTCCACTAATATTTGCTGCACTGTATTTTGTTCATCTACCTCGGTATTCTTTCAATAGTTAATGAACTGTTGACTCTACTACTCCTATAAGGAAAATGATGAGCATTCAATACCATGTTAATATAAAAGTAATAATCTTACCAATTGCTTGAGAAATTGTAGATATAATATGAATGTATTTGATTTTTGACGGTCCTAAATGACCTATAAGTTCACCATTTATTTTTACCGGACTAAGCGAGGAGCTGGTACTCGAAGTAAAAGGATCCATAAATGCAGATATTTAATACAAATGCTTACTGAAGTTTTTAAAGGAACAGTTTCAACGAAACTAAGTGAAAATAATAAAATAACAAGAGCGGATGCGATGACAAATTAAGTATATTTATCTGTCAGAACTATCAAAAATGAAAACTATCAGCTGATGTCAATATTAAAAAGTGTTGTGTGAAACTGGGCGGAATCTGACCAATCAGAGGTCTACAGAATTGCCAAGTAGTATATTCTTCAACGAGTGCAGAATGATGGCTATTATTCACGCGGATGAAGTTTCTGAAGTTTTTCTCACTCGCTGCGCTCCCTCGTTTTGGAATCATCCAAGTGAATAATAGCCATTCTACACAACTAAAAGACATTACTTTCTCCACGACTAAAAAGAAAAAACTTCCAGTGAGGATCGAACCTCGATCGTCCGCGCCATAGTTAATCACCACTAGGCTATAGAGCATATTTATAAAAATGTAAAGAGTAAATATATATACGTAACTCATATTTTCAATCGAAATTCATTTATAAATGAAATTAATTCCGGGAGGCGTCCATATTTACTATCGCTACCGTTATCCACTTTTTCTCTTATAATAGGTAAAATTATGATTTGATAATTACTTTGACGTTTCAAACGACGCGCTGTCAGAAGCGATTTGCGTTCTTAGGTATTTGACGTTGTAAAGAGACGATTTGATTTATTCATTTTAATTCATTTTAGCGTGAATTCTGATAATAATAGAATGTGATTGGCTAACGAGAGTAAATTCTTTTTATTATTCACTGGTGTGAAGAATTTATATCATGATGCAGCTAAATATGTAAAAATAATTTGTGCGTTATTATTTAGTCGTGGAGAAAAAAAAATATCACCGTGTCCAGAATGCGAACAGTGCGCCTACAATTTATAATTTTTGAAGCCAAACCTCTATGCCACTCGGCTGTGAAAATGGACAGAATGCGACAACTAATACCTATCTCCAGTCGTATGAATGAAGTTACATATTGATAATAAAGTTTTATTTTATTGTTATGAAACTCTCAACTTTTTTGAAAATTTGAAGTCTCTAACCTATCAGAAAATAAGTTTAAAACCATGTACAAAGTTTGACGCGATATACAAGACAGGCTTCTGATTTTTTAGCCAATTTAAATGTTAAATTTTATCTTTCACCACAATGAATATAAACTACAATAAAATTCAGTGTTGAATTGCTAATTTAATTTGTAAAAACACCGAAAATAACACGATTTGTTTTATTCTCTAGTTAATTTCCAGTAGTTTTTATGTGGCACTTTTTGACGTCATTATTTTATTTTTGTCAATTATTACTTTTGTAAAGAAATAAATCGTGGGCGTCAACCGACTCTTTTGGACTCGATTTTGACCCACTTTAAACGAATATATTTATTCGAAATTCTGCATACTCGGCAAGGACGGATGACAATAAAATATAGGGTGTTATTAAATCTTAAACTTATTGTATAAAAAAATTCACGAGCTATTATATCATTTTTGCTTGTAACGTTCTACTAGAGCAAATGCACTAACTGGCGCTCTGGCTTAATGAGTTAAAGCGCCTATCTAATAAACAGCAGATCGCGAGCTCGAACTGTTTTTTTTAGTTTGTTTTATTCTAAGCGAAGCTATGAATATGAATCACAAAAATAAAATCAATAAGCCAAAATAAATTATATTAGCTTCCATTGTATGTTTGTAACTGACTCATTTGGACTCGATTTTGACTCATTTTAAACGAACATATTTAGTTCAAACAAACCTTTAAACCCTTTTTTTATTTACTTAAACTCTCAGATTAATTCAAAAATTTTTTTTTAAATCTTGAAAAAATGAGGGTGATTCTACCAGCAACGTCAATTTTCATGTCCCAGTTAATTTTTCGAAATATACGTTTTAATGATAGAATAATTCAGTATGTATAAGTTGATTACATTTCTTCTCAATCCTTTTCTAAACTCTAATTCAATTTTTTGATATAACTTAGCAAAATATTGGAAACATAAGATGAGATCTCAGCTCCGTGTCATGTCCCCACATCCAGTATGGCAAGGTAGAATATGAACTTACACATTTGAAAAGATTGAAAAAAATAATTTATAAATTGATTATTCATATAAAAAACTCTCAAATTCTCAGCGTCAGGAACAATGACTTTGATTTTTCAACAACAATATTCATTTTGGACTAACATTGAGTTGTCCCCGTGTTGTAAACTCAGCTCCGTGAACAAGAGCTTGGACTTCACAAATATCCACTAGGTGGCAAAAATGCTTATGTGCAATCGTACACGTGCGTCTGTTTCTTAGTTAATGTCATTCATTCGAAGAAAGCGCGTGAAAGTAATCGGTAATGTATTATTTTGGTTATTATTATCTGTAAAGGTGAGAATGTTATTATTCATTCTCAGTTCCGTGTTCACGTATATTTTCAGTCGAGGTATATGTACTTGCATGATACAATTTATTGTTCTTAATAAACTGTAATAATTCGTCAAATATCAAAATCATAACTTTAAAATTGAAAGTGAAATCAGCGATAAATGTTGAAAAATCTCAGCTCCGTTACCATTTTGTGGTAAAACTGAGATTCAACTATTAATAGAGTTACGTTCTCGCATATATTATACATATTTTATCCCAATTATGAAAATCACTTAAGTTCGGAAATGGTTATAGATAGATAAATAAATTAAAAAGCACAAAAGATATGGTTTTAAATGAAACTAACTGTTTCTAAATGACTCCACAATATATTTGAAAACAATGTAGGTAGAAATTTGTAAATTTAAAAACAAAAATAACCCCATTAAGAAAATCTGGGATATACAAACTTAAATGTCCGGATTGTAATGCTGTCTATCTTGGTCAAACCAGTCGTAATTTTGAAATTAGGTACAGTGAACACTTACGAGCATACAGATTAAAACAACCAGATAAATCACATTATGCAAAACACCTACTTGACACTAAACATTCAGTAACACCTAACACAGAACCAGAAATACTACATGTTTGTGATAGGAAGCAAGAACTGGACTTCCTTGAAGAATTAGAAATTAGAAGACACTTAACAGACCCACAATATGAAGTCCTCAATGAACAGCTGAATCTAGGAAGTTCTCCATTATTAAACTGTCTTCTTAAGTAATAATTGTAAAGATCAGCAGATATAGTTTTCCTGGTTTCCTATATCATTTCACAGTTATACTGATCTTAAATGGGACAAAGATATCCAGAATATCCCCATAGGGCTAATAATATCAAAGCTACTATTTGTAAAATCTTCTTCTTTTTTCTATTCATATATATTAAGTCAATCACTAGATAGGCACTATTTGGACTAGCCAAATATATATCAAGTATACATCATGTCAAAAGTAACTTCTGTCATTCTGACGATGATATATTTATCGAAACAATTGTCAATAATTTACTTGCAATTCACACATTTTTTCAAATATATTGTGGAATCATTTAGAAACAGTTAGTTTCATTTAAAACCATATGATGAGTAGATTCCACGAAGAGAGGGTTTATACAGTTAACTCAAGCACAAAAGATACTCGAATTAATCCATAAAAGAACTACATCGAAAATTTTTAAGCGCGTATCCCAGAAAAAAACTAAGTTTTGCTTTATTGGGTGATTTTTTTAAAAGCAAAATATAGAGAAACTTGCCTATGCCAAGCACATGCTAATATGGACCTACTGGTGTCTAAACTGGGAATGTTTAACATCATTAAAGAAGCAGCTCCGTATGATATTGTAAAAGGCCTAACTTGTGAAAATCATACCAATAATAAATGTTTGAAACGAAAATGTAACAATTGTAACTACAAAGAAATTGGAATATTTGAATTTAAAAAAAACGACATTGCAAAATATGAAAAATGGAAAACTCTGATAGAAATTTTTTTTATGTTTTTGGTATACTTAGTTAAATATTTGCACATATACCTATCACATGATAAATAATTTTGTCACAATGTAAATAAAAATGTATGATAAAATCCATTAAATCTCAGCTCCGTGGCTTTGTCCCAGCAAAAATTATGAATAATGTGAAAAATATTTTGTATTTATTTGGGCCATTTATCTAGCACTATTCATCTCTTCTGGTTTTATCATTTAACTACATAATATTGTGTTATTTTCAAATG
The DNA here is from genome assembly GCA_910591675.1 of Galerucella calmariensis. Lineage (NCBI taxonomy): Eukaryota > Metazoa > Arthropoda > Insecta > Coleoptera > Chrysomelidae > Galerucella > Galerucella calmariensis. The sequence goes on along the minus strand of CAJUYG010002480.1, from coordinate 1,627 downwards.
TAGAAAAAACTGAAATTATTTTCGTCAAATCTGACGTTGCTGGTAGAATCACCCATGAACAAATTTTCTGTTTGTAACTGACTCCTTTGGACTCGATTTTGACCCATTTTAAACGAACAGATTTAATTCAAACAAACCTTTAAACCCTTTTTTTATTTACTTAAACTCTCAGATTAATTCAAAAAATTTTTTTTTAATAAATCTTGAAAAAATGAACATTTTTCTTCCGTTGAATCGTATTTAAATTTTTATACAAACCATAATACAATATTTTGTTAGAAATGGAGTAGTTTCAGTGTCAAAACGTTTGGTTGATTATGACATTGGTGCTGTTGACATGCTGTTAAGCCTAACACTCATAAATAAAGCACTGTATAATGTCAAAAGATTAAATAAATTGCTTTCAATATATATTTATTTACAGACCATAAACAATTGAGGTCATTGGATGATGATGATGGCTTTTAAATAATACGATATGACATAATATGTGGGGGGAAATATATCAATTTGGATTTTAATGTTGGCTTCAGGTAATTTGTGTCGTTACTCTTCTAGTGGGTTTTTTGTATTTTGTACAGCTACCTACTTTAGTCTTAAATATTTTATCAGATGCATTCCAATTCTGTAAACGACAAAAAATTATTATCATGGTATTGTCTAAAACAGGGATTTCCAAAACATATATTAAATTTAGTTTGTGAAAAAATCACATTTAATTTTTATTTATAACTTGAAATTACACGAATTAAATAGATTAGAAAAAAATATGGATATACTTATATTATTTACGTTACCTACTTACAACACAACCAATGAACTAACTCATACAACTAACTATTAAACCCAAATCTAGTTCAACATGACTATCGTCTCCATTTAAATAAATAATTAAGGGTGCTGTAGAGACATTACTATTTTAATAGCTACCTTCAATCTTAATTATTAAGGTTGTAGCAATGGTTGTAGGTACAATAGTATGCTGAATCGAATTTTTCCAGCTATCAATAGGAATATTACTTGTCACATTTCTAATTAACTGTATAACACTTGAGGTTAATTTGGGTAAAATGTTTCCAGATCTAGGATTTTATCTGATTCCACATGTGTTCCATAGGTTTAAATATGCAATAATATGGGAGAAGCCGTGATACTATGTGGCCCATATTTTAGCGATAGTATCACAAAGGTATTCTTTTACGATATTAAACGCTGCTAAAACTGAGAAATGAGAAATTTTTAAAACGTTTCTGCAAAATGCATGCCATTTTTTAACACATACTCTTGAATTTCAAGTTTACTGCTGTTGTTACTTGGTGCTTTATTCAATTGACTGCTATGATAAGTTGCATTTTATTTCACAATTATATTTTTTTTCCGGTATATTCGGCAATAAATATATTTTTTTAAACAATCGTTGTATCTTGGTGATAATCTAACCTTGAATCCTTTGTTGGCAATAATAATGCGTTTGGAACCCAACCTGTTTATGATCCAGCATGTATTATTGTTATTATTATTTGTCCTTTATTTGATGGAGCCTTTATTTCTTATTTTCCCGATGAATCCACAAAACCCTTCGTCAATTTCGGTCAAATTTTTCCTTTCTTTCTTTGTATGTATGTAT
>CAJUYG010002479.1:0-31652 GCA_910591675.1 Galerucella calmariensis | reverse complement strand
ACTTTCTCAAGCTTGTTGCTTATAGGCAACAGACCTCCGCCTACGGCTTCGGTCTGTTTCCAAGCAACAAGCTTTCGAAATCTGTCATAAGATTTTTTCGATCAATTATCAATGTCCTTGGGTTATTACTACTGATAATTTTTTACTGAATATAGTAACCAATCAAATTACTTAATTTCAAGTCATGTGTCAAATTTCATCCAATCACCGCTGTATTACAGCGATAATACCCTACATGTGGTGTTTTCAGTTTGGTGTTTACTTTTTATTAAAAATTAATTAAACGTCAAACTGACAACTGGATTAAAAATGTCGCGAATAATTTGATATGGCATCTAACGATTTAATTAATTCACCAATTGTACTTTTCACAACTGTAGTTTTGAATAAAAATGAATAATATTTGTTTGATTATAACTAATAAATTATTAAACGTCAGATTTACAATCAATTTTTTGATATCTACAAAGTAAAAAATTATCTTATCGAATACTCCTCGGGTCTTGATAAATACTCAAAATTTTGTCGTAGAGAATCCTTCAAGCGTGTTGCTCAAAGATAATAGCCCTCGGCCTGCGGCCTTGGGCTATTATCAAGCAACACGCTTTCAGCATTCTCTATGACAAAATTATCTCGGTATTATCAAGACCCTAGGGGTATTACTACTGATAACAGACCATGGGCTATTTTCACGTTGCTATGGAAACATATTTATTTATTTCGATTTTGAAGTTCCAATATTTAATATTTCGAAATGTCACAATTTGCTTTAGCTCCGTATTTTTTCTATAATTAGCAAAAAAATTCCTATCCAAATAACACTCGGATATTGATAAATGCTCAAAAATTTTATGACAACTTTCTCAAGCTTGTTGCTTGCAGGCAACAAGCTTTCGAAATGTCATAACATTTTTTCGAACATTTATCAATGTTCTTGGTTTATTACTAGTGAAAATTTTTTGTCAATTCCAAAAACCAATCAAATTTCTCCATTTTATATCATAAGAACAGTCTCAGCCAATCATGTCAACATTACACTGAAAACAGACCATGGGCAATTTTCACATGTTGCCATGGATACATATTGATTTATTTCGATTTTGAAGTTTCGAATATTTAATATTTCGAAATGTCACGATTTGGTTGTAATACTGAAACAAAAAATTTTCTATCCGAATAACCCTCGGACATTGATAAATGCTCAAAAATTTTATGACAACTTTCTCAAGCTTGTTGCTTGTAGGCAACAGACCTCTGCCTACGGCGTCGGTCTGTTTCCAAGCAACAAGCTTTCGAAATCTGCCATAAAATTTTTTCGAACAATTATCAATGTCCTTTTGATAGCTCCAATATGAATAAAAAGGATTATGAGGAGAACACCTGCTATGAAATTATATCGGACATTCATGGTAAAGAGACATTTCTAGTGATAACCAAAAAATAAAAAGGTAGAACGTGTCGCGGGACACACGGTAGGAACTTTAGTTCCTTTTAAGCAAAAGTTATGTAATACATCTGACGTTATAGATAAACAATTTGCATATTCTTTGGTGGTTGAGTTGTAAGCACACCAGACTCTCACGCGGTAGACCCGGGTTCGATTCCCCGCGAGGAATTTTTTTTTATTGTTCATTTTATTTTTAAATAATCATTCTGCTTGATATTAATAACGACAACAGGTAGACGTTTGAAATATTTAGCAGAATATTCATTATTATAGATAATGGTACGGTACCCTCCATGAGGGAGTCCGACTGGCAACATCTACTTACAACAGCATCGTATATTTAAAAAAGGAAACCGTAGCAACATACAAATTGGACATTCGCTTACCACAAAATTAGTGGAAACATAAAATTGAATTGTTAAATTTTTAATTTGAAGTTATATTACAGTTTATAGAAATTTTTATTTTATAGATTTTTTCCTAAGTGGGTCGTAGAAAAAATATGCTACTCGACTCGTGTGGATTGTCCATATCGCACTTGAACGATTGAGCACTCTGCCTACGGCGTCGTGCTCCATCTTCGTCCTCGTGCGATATGGCCATCATATCCACACTAGTTGCACAAACTACAATTTCTTTCAAAATATGCCCTTTTACATTTAAAAACTACCTGCCAAATGTCAAATCAATTTATCCATACATATTAAAGTTATCGAATTAAAACATTCAAGTTTTCAAAATTTCAACACCCTGTACTTCGGAAAGTAGCTAGACCCCTTAATCGCGCAAAAAAAATTATGGAAATAATAGTAAAAATTTATCCGAACAAATTCAAGTAGATCACTAGCACTGCGAATACCAGCTTTGCATATAATTTCAACATAGCATCGGTGGTTCAGTGGTTAGAATGCTCGCATTGCACGCGGGCGGCCCGGGTTCGAATCCGGGTAGGAGCATATTTGTTATTATGAAGCGCTGCTTCGTAAACGAGAGAGAGACTAAGGAGGCACAAGCACGCAAAAGCAAGGCACATAACGAAGCAATGTAACATAACGCAGCGTAACGTAACGCGTAACGGTCAGATCTTTTGCGTCGCGACCCCTGGTCGCTCAAACATAACCTGGCGTAAAGAACTAAAGTTCCAAAAATTTAGTGGACAAGAAGAGAGGGTATAACTTTTTTTGCCTACCAAAAATACCTTGCATCCACCTACTTCTGCTAGTTTTTTTAAATAGAGTTCTTAGGCTTTGAAATAACTATTTTTACCAAGGGTGTTTGTAGGTGCTTGTTTGTCTAATCTAACTACACTCACTTCACTTTGGGTGACCGCACGGAGCTATACATGTTAAGCTGTGTAGGTTAGGTGTAGGTGACGGTCACAGGCAACGCGATGACAGCGACATTTCTCTACCAAGTGATAACTGATAACACATGACTTTTACATTATGACGGCTAGAGCACCAGCCCACCAGTTCCGCCTCTACTGAAAATCGCTCAGCGCAAATAGTTTTCACTAAAACACACAAAATCATTTTCCACTGTATCCAAAATATCAAACTACAAGGGCGTAGGTGAGGAGGTATACTTTATTCCCCCAACAGTCTTTCCACAAATGTGATTTTCTGTAAATAAGAGGAAATTTATGAAGAATTATCAAAAAGGGTGTTTTTATTTCTACATATTATTAATCATGGCAGATTTTATGAGCTATTCATTAGCATTATTTTTACAAAAACATTATTTAATGTAAAACTTACGTCAGATAAGAAAATTCAAAATCCCCAAAAATTAATAGATATTGTTATATGAAGTGGAATTATCAAGTACTTTAGAAACATTTGTGAAAAAATATGTAATAACTACTTCAGCTTGAAAAAATGTAGAGAGGAAAAATTAATTTTGGAAAGGTTTCGGTTACTCATCTTTGGCATTTGATGGGTTAACCAAGCGTGTTTGGGAGGGGGCATCGATGTGGCTTTTGAGTTTTTTGAGAAAAATTGCTTGTGAAGTGTGAGTTCAGTCTTAGAATGCCCGGACCATAAAAAATATACCGATTCGATACTTCTCAAGCCTGACAATATTTCAAATGAAATTTATTGCGAAGCTGTACAATATCTCGTTTCCAGACAGCAATTTGCATATTTAAAATTAACAAATTTCGTGAAACAAGCGATAAATTCACCTGTTGTACCCACTTTTAGTGAAAGAAAAGATGTCTGCTGCCTAAACAGTCATTATTTATATCAAGTATGCACCTTAATCTTTGTTGACTCAGAATAAATTCGCATATATAATAAAGAGCATAATAGGAATTTAATTTCCCCACCGGGTTTCCTCCATGTTCCTGACAACATTCATTTACATAACATAACAGAACAATGTAACTAAAATGGAAATCCACACGAACTGCTTGTTTTGATAACGAGTTTATTTATTTTAGAATAACCGTTAAAAATCACATCTTAGTTGAGACACTTACATTCACCTCCTCGTTATCATGCTTGCATAAATTCATTGTAGTTACTATTAGTGGATGTTAAACAAAGCTGTTATTTTCAGAACATTCTTTTAATTATTTTCTGCAAATAAAATGCCAATTCAATAAAAGATGTACCTTATAGTTGAAGCTGAAAACGATAACATTGTTCAATAGAAAATGATGAGACCTTCCAAACGATAAATCACAAATAGTCCAAGAGCCCCAGCCAATAAAGCAGGTACCGAAAAAAATGTACGGGAACAGTTATTTTTTTCTTTGAATATGTTCAGGGGTGTCCCCTGAATGTAAATTCAAGTTGGCGTCATGGTGGGGGCTTCACTTCAGCCGCAGTCTTGAAAAACACGTTTTATCAAATATCTTGCGAACCGCGCATCGTATGACAAAAGTTGTGAGATTCATTATTGTAGATAATTATATTTGCCGTCTTTTTTATTGGAAACTTTTTCTTGTATTACGCATAGGTTTCCAATTATAGCGCTCCAAACTTTTTCCAATATGGTTTTTGCTGGATATGAATGATCAATGATAAATTCAAAATGTTGGTAACTGAATTGTAGAGCATAAAATTTTCTATAGATTCCATCAAAATTTTGTTCCCGTAGCATCTATAGTTAAGGAGCTATTACACTGTAAATCAGATTATAACCAGATTTTATAATGCTGCATAAGTATTCATCATGCGCTAGGGTCGTTTCCTCGCCTGTTTGTGACTTAGCGTTGAACGTACAGGTCACAGGGCTGCAAGCATGCGCAGTAACTATATGTGGCTAGATATGAAGGAAATTATATACAGGGTGGGGCAATTTTCTGACATCGGGGGATTACTTCGTTGTGGTAAGAGATAAAACTTTGAAGTTTTGTGTGAGCTAATACAGCTACTGAGGGCACATTTTGAAAATACTCTTGATTCTACAGGGTGTTCCAAAACCACGTAGCAGCACAAACTTACATTTTTTGAATGAAACGTACTATATTTTGTTCAAGAATCGAAAAGATCTCACCGAGAGCGTTACAAAAATATAGCGTTCTAATATATTATATGGGTGATTTAGAAAGATATGGCCAATTATTGGGAAAAAAGACCTCTTCTTCAACACTAGATCAAAATAAATCAACAGGTCTTTGTATTCAATTGTCACTCACATATCATTGGCTGTGCTCAGTTTTATTTACATTTTTATCTGTGGCTTCTTTGATACAGGGTGAAACAAAACGCAAATCAAGCAATATCTCAAAAATTTTTAATGAATCACCCTATAAGTCTTTTCACAATTTGTTAATACAATTAATAATCTTCCAAACGATGTAGTACATTTAGGGTATGAGTTAATGGAAAATCGTAAATATTTTATGATAATGGTCAAAAACAAATTTTTGGATGCATCTAGAATATCTTTCACTCCTACTCTTACCATTAGAGGAAGGAAAGACTTAATTTGAATTATGTTGGAAGCAATATTTTTGTTCACTGTGACTAGGCTAATGACATTATAGTAATTATAGTACTAATAAATATAGAAGCAGTTTGCAGTCTTTACGAAATAATTAAGTCATCACAAACAGTATATCTTAGTTATGTAAGATGTAAGATTGTATTTATTTTCCAACTTTTTATAGTTTCAAAAAACTACTAATTATGGGAACCAACATTATAAAAACACTTACATATTTATAAATAAACAATGACATTTTATAAAAAGTATAGTTTATGCTAAGTGTTCAAAATGGCGACCTCACTAGAATAAGGTATTACAATTTTCTGAAAAAACATTCGGGAGAATTATTGGAGGAAGTTGATTTAAACACAATAGTTAACTTGTGGTTCCAACAAGATGGAGCATCTGTACCTACATCACGTTCCTTGTGTACGACGGTGGTTAAACAGACATTTTACCGACAGGTGGATAAGACGTAGTGTACCAATTTCGTGGCCTCCTCGATCTCCAGATCTCACACCGATGGATTTCTTTTTATGAGGATACTTCAAGCAGCTTGTGTATCAAACAGAACCTACTACCAGAGAAGACATGAAAGAAAGGATTTGTAACGCATTTTCCACAATAACTCCAGCTATGTTAGAAAGAGTAAGATACTCGTTTTTGAAAAGAATTGAGAAGTATATGGAAGTAAATGGTCGCCATTTTGAACACTTTTTATAAAATGTCAATGTTTATTTATGTAAATGTGAGTGTTTTTATAATGTTGGTGTCCATAATTGTTAGTGTTTTTAAAAGAGAAAAAGTTGGGAAATAAAAACAATCTTACATAACTAAGATATACTGTTTGTGATTACTCAATTATTTCGTGAAGACTGCTTTTATATTTATTAGTAAGTACCATAATGTCATTAGCCTACTCACAGTAAACAAAAATATTGCTTCCAACATAATTCCGATTAAGTCTTTCCTTCCTCAAATGGTAAGAGTGAAAGTGAGAGATATTTTAGATGCACCCAAAATTACGATTAAAATTTATGCCTTAGACGTTGCACGTGAAAATTTAATACCATTTAATTTGTGTACGTAAAATTTTTTTGACCATTATCATAAAATATTTACGATTTTCCATTAACTTATACCCTAAATGTACTACATCCTTTAAAAGATTATTAATTGTACTAACAAAATGTAAAAATACTTATAGGGTGATTCATTAAAAAATTTTGAGATATTGCTTGATTTGCGTTTTGTTTCACCTTGTATTAAAGGAGCCACATATAAAAAAAGTAATTAATACTGAGCACAGCCAATGATATGTGAATGACAATTGAATACAAAGACCTGTCGATTTATTTTGATATACTGATTAGCAGAGTGTTAAAGAGGAGGTCCTTATTTCCAATGATTGGCCATATCTTTTTAAAACACCCATATAATATATTAGAATGCTATATTTTTGTAACGCTCTCGGTGAGATCTTTTCGATGCATGAACAAAATATAGTACGATCCATTTGAAAAAATGTAAGTTTGTGCTGCTACGTGGTTTTGGAACACCCTGTAGAATCGAGAGTATTCTCAAAATGTGCCCTCAGTAACTTTAAAATTTCATCTCTCACCACAACGATGTAATCCTCCGATGTCAGAAGACTGCCCCACCCTGTATATATATATATATTTTTCGAATTGTGTGTTATAATTCTGTTCTTTACAATATATTATGTTGCGTCTAATTCTCTCTCGTTATTTATTTGATTTATAAGCACATGTGAATATTTTTTTGAGAAAGGGGAAAAACCCAGGTCCAAAACAGGTCTCGAACCTAGGACCGCTTGGTTGTTAGCTCAGTATGCTACACTACACTTTTAGTAATTTTGACAACAATTTTAGACAGAGAAAATAAAGTCCTGAGGAATATACACAGTATTTTACAAAAATGCACCAGTTGAGGGCCGTTCATAAAATACGTTCGCACACAAGGGGGGTGGAGGGGTCTTGGTGAGTGTGACAAGCTGTGACAAGGGGGAACGGGGGTCTAAAGGCAACGTGACGTTCGCGACTTCAAAAAATTTTCTCTCAATAATTTTTTTAAAATCTTTGTCATGTTAAAAGTCACTCATTTCGTATTAGTAAATTATACAGATTTTTAAACTTATAAATGTATGTACATTCAATAAAATTTTTTTTAGGAGGGGGGTATTTGGATTTTGTGACGTTATATTGATAGGGGTAGCAGAAAGCGTGACAACCGGGGGAACCGGTACACAGCTGTATTGACATTTTTTTGAATACTTCATGCCATTTTATGCGTTATGAAATGGTTTTCGTATACAACGAGCAATATTGCCAATGATAATATACTAGGAGCAAGTTTCACCAAGCTGCAGCTCCTAAACTATAAATGCTACGGGAAAAAGTTTGAGATTAAATTCATAGAAAATATTATGCTTCACAATTCAGCTACCACCATTTTTAATTCATCATTGACCATAAACTAAATATTTAGCAAAAACCGTATTAAAAAAAGTTTAGAGCGCTATAATTAAAAACCTATCCGTTATACAAGAAAAAGTTTTGATTAGAAAAGATGGCAAATATTATTATCTACAATAATGATCTTCACAATTTTTGTCGTGCGATGCGCGGTTCGCGAGATATTCAATAAAACGTGTTTTTCTAAGATGGCGGCTGAAGTGAAGCCCCTCCCATGACGCCAACTTGGATTTACATTCAGGGGACACCCCTGAACACATTCGAAGGAAAAATTACCCATTCCCGCACATTTTTTAGAAAAAATACCCGGCTCTTGGCCTAAAACCCACACTTCCATTCAAACTATTGGGGATTGTGTCTGTCATTCAAAGGCTTCGAAGGTTAAAGAATGTCAATTCATAATTCAAACTTAACGTGATTGGGGATTTCTTAGAAATATGTGCAGTAATCAAAATAATGAATTTGTTCCGTTTGGCTTTTACACACTTTATGTGCAGCCTGTGGTATATCCAAGGTTGGGGCTTTTACGTCATGTTTCTTGATATACATAAATAATCAACATGGTTTCGGACAAATTGTATTTCGATACCACCTTTAGCATCGTTTAAATTAGTATTTTAGACAAACTTACGGCTTTTACAAGTAAGAGAACATCGTGGGAAACTAACCAGATCATTAGTTTTTTAAATCGTAATAAAAATATTCGATAGTGTTTTTTATTGACGCAATAAGGTTTATTTCTCACGAATATTAAAGTTTCATTCATCAAAAGCTGTAATTTTGTTTGAAAACGAACAAAAAAATGTGATTTTTTTTTCAAAAAAAAAACGTGTTACATTATCCATTCATTAATTCAAAGATGTTTTGCACATTCAAAGCGGAAAAAAATTCTCAAATAAGCTTTATATCTCTTACCTACGTGGAAATGTGAGAAAATACTGTTCGTCTCAAACACGTCTCAAACAGTGATCGTAAATGGAAGCTCCTGATCATATAGATATACAAGCGCACTTTTGACAATTGAAGCAACACCTAAAGTATTGGTCGTTTGAATGAAACTACAGCAGGAATGAGACAGAGACGTACCCTCACAACAGTCTCGGATATTAACCTCGATCTTCTTCCTTTCTCATTGATTCAGTCCAGATTAGCATTCTCAATAACACAAAACAATACTGAATGGGAAAGGACGTGCATGTATGTCAAATAAAAATTGGGACATGACCTTGCGATTTCATGTTCAATCCGTATTTTTTGGATGAAAGAATAAACATTAGTCTAGGGCCATAGACTAGGTATCCAGACAGACACCCTGAGCAACCATACGATATTCCTTATAAGTCTATTGTAGTTTGTTCCAAAAATTACATGGAGAATTCGAATGCAATAATCCTTTAACAACAAGATGTTTATCGGTTATTACAGACTTGTAATTAAAATTTAAACAATAATACAATAGAACAATAATTTCATGGTAAAGTGGTTGCCAATGAAAAATGCCACAATTTTCCAGTTTAGGAATAGAAGAAAACTTCGGATATGAAATTATGTGCTATAAAGCATTGTACTGTGAAATAAATTAGCCCACTCACCCACTAACCAGTAACTATTGAATTATAAAATATTTTGTCAGAAAAAATCGAGTTACATATAAAAGTTAGTATGAGCAAGCGACCAAAAAAAATATTCTGCTAGATATAAGCTCGCTAGAAAACTCAATTCAATTATAATAATGTTTGGAACGAACAATTGTGGAGAGCACATGTATGTTTGTATGTATGTATGTTTTTTGGAGTGACATTCACTGACACCTAAAAGATTTATTGTGCCCCCCACTTCTACTTAGTTTCTAAGGATAGTCTCAAAATCTTGTAGCTCTCTTAGTCCTATTTTCCGGAAGAACTTTAGAATATCTGCAGGCTTCAACTGAGGTAAATGTTCCTCTTCTATCCAGCAATCTCCCAGGTGCTGTGCCCCAGGATTCTGAAGTACTGTGCAATTAGAAAGTATGTGGATGGAGGTTTCTTCTCCCATGACACAAAATCCACATTATTCTTCCTCCACTACTCCGTGCTTTTTCAGTTGACCATTCAGGCAACAATGTCCCGTTAGGATCCCTGTTGAAATTCTTAGCGCAGTTTTACTTTGACTCGTGCATTCATTAGATCTGAACAGGTGGTGACTACCCAGGAGAATATTTGGTTGTCTTAACCCTACTAGATCTTCCCAATGGTCATTTCTTCTTCATTTCACGCATTCAGCAATTTCTGGCAATAATACAGTGGAGCTCATTCCACAAAAAGGATTCAGGCCCGCAAAATGGTACTTCAGTATCTCTTTTTGTTAGTTCATCCTTCTATTTCAATGTGTCCTAGAATCCCCAGTGAGGAGACTATATTGTTCTTGCCTAGTTCATTGAGTTTGTCTAGGCATTCCCACACCATTTTGGAACTGATTACAAAAGATCTCAGTGCTTTAATGGCTATTTGTTTGCTGCTGTTTGCTGATTGTTAAAAACACAACTATCATATAGGAACGATTTGCTCCTTCACTTATGCAGATTGTTGTTGACTTCGACATGGATATTTTTGACACTGTGACCAATTCAGTATCCTAAGCTTAATCTCGGAGGTTTACAAAATCCGCTTGATTGATTCCAAATGGGATAATGCTTATTGCATTCTCTGGAATAGATTTTTCAATATCCCTCACTATATCTGCCTCGCAACTATATCCAAATCTCGACATACTCACTGGAATATTATTTGCTGTTTAATTCTGCTTTTGACATTTACAATTGCCAAACTGATGCACCGCGTAACGCTTGATAAACGAACAGTAAATGCTAGCGTTGCCACGGTGACGTAATTCATCCGATTTCTTAATCCACTCGCATTTCTGTTCCTTTATATTCAGCAGATAGCGAACTACGATTTTTGTACTCACATATGGGAATTACTATACATCAGTGGAATTTTCACCAGTAATACCACTAGAGGTCAAATTATTTCCGGGAATTTTTTCGAACTCATGAATATTTTGAAAATTATCCCGAGTAGAAGACGAGGGATAATTTTCTGAAAATGTTCATGAGCGAGAAAAAATTTCCGGATTTAATTCGACCTCGTGTGGTATTCGGTAGGAAAATTCCACACCAAATGTGTTCATTTCCAGCAGCATCAATTTTCGTCTTCATCGAGTACTTGCAAACACCATCCCAGAATCTCTAAATCAAGAACAAGCAACTCCCAATCAACCTGCCATATATAATAATCGCGTTTTCAATATAAACAGTAATCATAATGGTCCAAAGAATTTAGAGAACATCTAAGTTTTAGTTGAAATGAATCAAAATTATCATGTGATCAAATGAAAATTAGATTGTCAAAAATAATATTCTTTCAGTATCAGAACAAATTTCCAGTATAATTCGCTGTTGAGTACCCATCAAGAAAAAGTTTCCACTAAAATTCATCCGTTGCGATGGTTATCTGTCAGAAATACACGTTCTGATTGGTTAAAAATTAGATGTGTGGAAGTTTCAAAGTAACTCACAAGATCTAAAATACTTCCAAACATAAAATTTCACTCTTTTTGTTGTCATGTGCTTATGACAATGTTCTTTGCGACATGCAACATTATGAGTTTAGCAACAAAATTTGTTATTATTGGAATATGATGAAAATTTATATGTCGGATTTCATGGAGGAAATTTATGCGACATTAAAGTTTATTCATTCCGGAATTTGTAATAAAGTTTTCCAGACAAATAATAACGAAAACAGACAAAATATATGTTTTCCATTGTTCGGTCAGTTGACAGTATAATAATTGATATATAGTTGTAATTTTAATTTGATGCAGAATCATTTTCCTCCAGTTTCAGAAACTATAATATAATGCATCAATTATATTGGTTGAATAATTATATAAATCCATGCTCTAAGGCCGGTCCTAGAAAAATCTCAGAATAAGTTAAAAGTGCACACTAGCAAAATACAAAGAATCCAAAGAAAAGAAAGGATAGGGAAAGAAATAGGGGTAGTTAGATTTCTTATAAGGGATCAATCAGTAAAAGTTTCTATATCATTTAGGCACTATAAAATTTTCAAAAGAAGTCAATTTAAAAATTGAAATTACAATTTACCATGTGCGTACAATAAAATTTTCGATAGGGATTCAGTCAATAGTGGAAATGCTTATCTACCATTGATTTATGCGTGAAAATTCTCATTCACGATTGGTTTTCGATAAAATTTCCGGAATGGATTCATAAAATGTCCATCTACTATGAGCGATAACGATAATATCTTACTAAGGGATCGATGTATTCGTGCAAATTATCATATCATGGACGTACCCACGACAGAAATTATCAAAGAGGGTTGAATTGTAGCAATTTCCATTGACCATAAGCACTCGATACAGTTTCTGGAAGGGTTTTATTAATTTATGTTTTCAGTTGTGTTGGCAGGCCCCATAACTGCCTCATTCCTTTTTTTATGGATAAGATGTAAAAGCGAGTTATTGAAATGCCCCAGTTCGTGAAAAAGAGAGGGATATTTTTAGCTCCATACGTATTGAGTTTTGGAAATTTCAATATAATATATTCCATATTATGGAATATTTAATGAGTTCTTACTTTTTTTTCATTTAAATTAACGTGTCTCGACTGTTGAGGCCATTGGAAAAGTTACAGTACCCCATGCCTTTTAGGTAAAACAGTTATGATATTCGATAAATATCAAGTGGACCGTGCTAGATATAGTTTATCAAATGTATGTCTTTCAGGTAGGCACTGTGTTCATTTCACCAAATTTCAAGATATCACTAACATTGTGCCTCTGCTGGTAGATTTAATAGCGGGGACATTCCACTATGATGTGTATAACACTTAGAAGAACAGAACATTACTGGCACCGAGGTGGATCTTCTTCTTCATCATAGTATCAACAGGTATAGCGTGTATGTCCAATGCGCAATCTTCTTGTAATTACTTTTTCTTTTCTGGAGAGTGTGGAGTCATGGTGATATTTTAAACTAGGTTGTATTTCATGAAGAGTGAAGTGTGTTGTATCCCAGTATGATTGGTCGTTGTGGATTTGTAAGTTTGCTTTTCGGTTTATGATTGTAGCCAGCGTGGCCAGCTGGTCCATTCCCAGTGATTCCAATATGTGTTGGGATCCAAATTATCTTGACCGTGGTGTTTTGATGAAATAGTGTCTCGTATCTCTCGTAGATTTCTTGTATTAGGCGTTGTTTTGAGTTGGCTTTCCCAATTTCTTGAATTAAGGAGAGAGTTTTTGTACAGATATGTACAGATTTTATTTCTTGCCCTTATTATTTTGAAGGCCTGGTGAGTTACAAAAAAGTCTCCATAGTAATGTCGAGTCGATCCTTGGTGTTGGTTTTCCACATTTGGGTGATGAGAATGTACGTGAAGGTAGTGTGAGGTCGATGTTGTGTAGGATAGGTTCAAGCGTGTCGATGATGGTGCGTGTCTAATTTCAACAAACAGTTCAATGGAGTATCACACTATTTTGACCAAACATCTCACAGTTTTAACTTAATACATTAGTTAACTCTTTTCTCAATGGAATTCACCCATTGTTATACGGAAAATTGGAAAAGTTGTGAAATTTACTAGAAGTGTGGAGATTTGAATTTGGTATGAGAAATTGAGATAGCCTACAGTTTGCTCAATTTCTTTATAGAGGGAAAAATGTAATTTTTTGAATTAAAATTTTGAGTACTTATACATGTACATGTCATATATTTGGTGATAATGCCTCTCTCAACTGGAAAAAAGAAAATTTAGTTTCGATACGTTGGTGGTATGACAATACGAAGATATAATACTGAATGTCAATTAACAACTGCCAAATCGAAGCAATTTATTTCCGAATGTTCGCGTGTGGACGGTTAAGATGACGTTTATTCACGAATCCGAATTCATTTTGAAAATTTGAATATGTAAATTGGAATAAATCGGAAGAAAATTCATAACTCCCTGCTTCTTCCGATTTTCGTCTCGAGAAATGTTAACCTTCATGTTTTTAGATACTTAATTTAAAAACTCAAATCAGTCTTTGGAATATATTTTATAAATTTCAGCGTTTCGTAATATTCAGAAGAGTTTGTTCGGAATTAACCATAAAAGTGGAATGAAAAATACTGGGTTTTCTAACTTTTATAATTACACTAGCTCTGTAGATTTAACAGTCTCATATTATAAAAAATCAAATTACGTACTATGTCTGACAATTGAAATATCGAATAAAGCCTCATCAATATAATATAGAATAATTAGTGTAAAATCATTTCAATTCACTGTTTGCATACTCTTTTTTTTCTAAGGAGCCGTCCCTTCGCCGGTACCACCTCAGCCTCCTGGGCTTATTGTGGATACTCCTAGTGTTCTGACTACAACCTATTCAGCCAATCCGTTCCCTGTATTAGCTCATACAGGTTCTTTACTGGTTGGTTGTAGAAGTCTTCTGGAGTCATTTGGGTTCTGCCATACAGTTTCTCCCCTCTGTGGTCCAGCGACTCACAGTTGCATAGTATATCCAGAGCTGTTTCGGTATCCTTTTTGCATCTTCTGCGTGTAACGTCTCCGTTATACAGCCCTATTTTGTTTAGGTGCTCCTTTGGTGGGAAAGTGTCCCGCAAGTAGTCCCGTTATGGTGCGTAGTTTGTTCCTGCTCATTGAGAGCAGTTCTTCCGCTACTTTTTCTGATGGTTCTTTTATGAATGTCTTCCCATGTATTTGCCTGGTCGTATTCTTCCAGTGTTTATTGTGTTGTTCTTTCAACCACCCTTTTAACCATGACCTCGTTAAGCATCTGGGGATGCCCACAGCAGGTTCGGGTCCGTTCATCAGAGTTGACGATCCTACTCTTGCGAGTTCGTCAGCTTTTTCATTGCCTGCGATTCCTATATGACTGGGACTCACTCCAGTGTTACACTGTTCCGAGTCGCCAGTCTTCTAAGTTCTTCGCCGCATTCCCATACTAGCCGAGATGATGTCACGCTATAGCTCTGAAGTGCTTTAAGGGCGGCTTGACTGTCACTGTGGATCCTGATCTGCCTGTTGCTGTAGGCCCTCATATTATTAGCCCTTGCACAAGCAAGTATTGCATAGACCTCTGCTTAGAATACAGAGGCGTATTGTCCTAGCGAGACGATTTCTTCATATTTGCTCGTCTTGCTGTCTATGCCCGCTCCGGTGCAGAGTTTCATTTTTTGATCCGTCTGTATACCAGATCAATTCATTCGCTCTACTAAGTGGTGGTGCGTTCTCTTCCTCAAGCTCCTCTCGATCTTTGATGACAATCTCGAAGTTCTTGCGAAAGATATATTTGGTAGTCATGTGGTCTGTTGGCATTTTGAAAATGTCATCATCCACATGCCTTATCTCTGTGTGTCCTCTTCCATTTGCCACGTCATGGTCTGATGCTTTTTCCAGTCGGGTTAGTGCTTTGCACATTATGACACAATATAGCGGAGGAAGGTTTAGCATTGTCTCCAGCGCCGCTGTAGGAGTAGTACTTATTGCCCCTGTAATGCCAATGCATGCAAGTCTTGCATACTCTTACTTCGTGGAATCTTCCCATATTACTCTTATAAATGAAACTAAATGTTTTTAATTTATTCTAGTATTCAATGAAAAAAGAGACTCTCTATTCGTCCAGATGCTCCGAGCACCTGAAGCACCAATATTTGTATCTTCTATCCTCTTCCATTCATATATAAGACAATCACTAGATAGGTCACTGTTTGGTCTAATCAAAA
The DNA here is from genome assembly GCA_910591675.1 of Galerucella calmariensis. Taxonomy (NCBI): domain Eukaryota; kingdom Metazoa; phylum Arthropoda; class Insecta; order Coleoptera; family Chrysomelidae; genus Galerucella; species Galerucella calmariensis. The sequence goes on along the minus strand of CAJUYG010002479.1, from coordinate 15,980 downwards.
TATCAAACATCAGCTAGGCATCACATCAAATGTAACAATGATATCAATATCGAAATAATTATCAATAGATCAGTAATCAAATTATTGGTTTAGTGAGTTAGTAAGTGAATAAGTTTATTAGCTTAGTAATTGTATGAGTGGGTGTGTTAAAATCGACTGGGAACTGGGAATTTGGACCATTTTGTTCAAGCTGTGGGCCTTTGGAAGTTTATAGATACTTCAAGTTGTGTATTTAACTGAACTTTAAGACGATTTAACCTAACAAATCTGGGATGTTCCCAGTTTTACTAAGAGAAATTCACAATTTTGATTTGGAATTTTGACTAAACTTAGTTTTGCTTGAAAATGTTGAAAAAAATTACAGTTTCAGTGAAATTTGCAGTTTTAACCAAAAAATCTCCTCCTTTTTCAACTGAAAATTCTAAAAAAAAAATTAGTTAACCTGAGATTTGGAGTGAGTTTACAATTTTATTAGGATATTCCAGAGAAACTTGCAATGAAATACACTAAAATTAACGATAAGTTGAATGATTTTGAAAATTCACAGTAGGTATCAACTAGACATTCTAAAAAATTCACAATCCTAATATATTTCATAGTCTACCTAATGTTTCTGTTCTCATGAAACAAATTCGAAAACTCCACCAAACTGAAAATTTTGAATAACAGTAACAGCTTTATTTGAGAATTCCGAAAAAAAAATTGGGAATATTTGAACTGGAAATTTTTAATGGATATAGTGTTTTTTTGTAAATCTCACTTACACATTTCAATGAAATTTAGTTTTAATTGGAAATTCAAATCAAAGTAATTTAACCCAAAAATTCCAATGAAATTATTTGTTTTAATCAAAAATTTCAAGGAAATTAGGAGCTTAATGTAAGCTCGCAACTTTCACTTGGCATTTAAACAAAATTCAATGGAAGTTTCTAATAAAATTCCAAAGAAAACTCCCAATTTTTCAAAAAACTTTGAGAAAATCTACAATTCCAAGGAGTTGAGAGTTTAACTGAATTTCACAATTCCAACTTGAAATTCCAGAGAAATTTAGTTGTAACCTGTAATTTGGTTTATAATTATTTCAGGATATTTCAGAAAAACCTGCAGTACTATTCGAAACTGGAAATGAAATACACTAAAATCAACCCCATAAGTTTCAAAAACTCACAGTATCAATTTTTCACAATTTTAAGAAATTCCACAATCCACTGTTTTCATGAAAAAAATTCGAAAATTCACTAAGCTGAAAATTTTGATTAGATTCACAGCTTTAATTGGGAATTTGAAGAAAAAATTTTAACTGGAAATATTTTGAATGGATATACAGTGCTTTTATTGGAAATGTTACTTATACATTTCAATAAAATTCACAGTTTTACTTGGAACTTCCAGCAAAGTAATTCAACCTGAAAATTTCAATAGAATTCTGCGTTTCAACAAACATTTCAAGTAAATTAGGAGTTTTAAGGAAACTTGAAGCTTGCACTTGGAATTTAAATAAAATTCAGTAAGTTTCAAACAAAAAATTCCAAAAAAAGCTTATAGTTGCCCAAAACACTTGTAGAACTCACCATTTCAACTGAAAACTTTGGTAAAATTAGGATATTTCAGAAAAACTTGCAGTTGAATGGATACACCAAAATTGACCATTAGTAGAAATATTTTGAAAATTCACAGTATCAAATGGAAATCCTTTGAAATTCACAGTTTTGAAAACTTTTATAATTCACCGTTTTCAAGGGAAAATACATTTTCAAGAAATTTATAGTTTTAATTGAAAAGTCAAGAGTAATCAAAAAGTTCAATAGGAATCATTTTTTCCACTAGAAATTCCAAGGAAATTAGGAGTTCCATGAAAACTCGAAACGTTCACTTGGAATTTAAATAAAATTCGGTATAAGTTTACAATGAAATTTTAAAAAATACTTCCTTTTTTTCCAAAAACCATCTTAATCAAAAACTTTCAGAAAATATTCAATTTTCCAGAAGTTAACAATTCGACTTACCTAATTTCACAGTTTTAACTTGAAATTTCAGAGAAATCTGTCACCATTTTTTTTCCTAGGAAATTCAACAATTCTCAGTTTCATCTAGAAATTCTTATAAAATCAATAGTTTCATTCATATAAATTACATTTCAACTTCTTTTCTACGCATCCCTTATTCCAAAAGTAGAAAAATCTTCACATTAAATGATATAAATCGTGTTGTCAAATGTAAAAATATTCTATTGTATATGTGTGCTTTTTCAAATAATTGTATCAATAAAATAGACACATTGGAGTAATACGAACACATTTTGGAATCTTAATTCTATTGTCACCAATGATGCGTTTTCATCCTATAAGAGTTTTTTATTGAAACTCATGGATCTCTGGGGCCGTTCATTTCAGAAACCTATTACGTAGGGAGAACCATTCATCTTCCCAAAATCCTCTGATCGAATTAATTGTTTTCAATGTTCTGCTGAATGTTCGTTCGTTTTTGTCTAAATCACTATCGGCAATCTCCAAGTAACTATTATACCCGTCCAAAGGGTATCCAGGGTAGGAGGGTGGGTGACAAATAACAATTTGTGTCCGAACGTAGTAAATAACACTCACCGGATGGGTGACATTTATTGGATACTTTCTTTTCATGAACTTCGTGCGTTTGTACCAAACTTAGAATATAAATTTCCAGAGTTTAGGTATATTCAGTGAGTAGAGTTTGCCTAACTAACAAATGGAAAAATAATATATCGACGAAATTAACTGTTCAAAGTTTCATGGCGGTTATAATCGTTGAGATGTCACAAGCTCATTAACAAATTACACATTTATTTATTACCATCATTACCAAAGGGTTTTCGATAATATAGAAGTCATTTTGTTAACAATTTTGGCAAGTGATGAGGGTATTAGTCTAAGAGCCAATAACACTTCACCACTTCACTACATTTGGATACTATTTGGAAATATACATAATGTCCCAATTATCTGTTTCTTATCAAGGTTATATTCAGTCCTATGTTTCTATGCCTACATACAGAGTGCTCGAATTTTCTTGAAATATAATACCAATATCTATAGCCCGAAAGTCTGGGCTAGTCCTTTTTTCCGATCGTTCTGTATATAGATACAAAACGAATTTCAGTGGTTGCCAAATTTGTGACTTTCCAGGAACAAATACTCTTCATAGACAACAGTCACTAGTTCTCCATTGCTCTGTGACTGTGACTCTGTGATAGAATATATTGTAGTGTGTGAGAGAGTTCAAAATTATTCTGATCATTTTTTAAACGATCCTGACAGCCAATCGTGATGAGAAAAAAATTAAAATCGACCAATAGCATCAAAATTACACTGATAATTTGTTAATAGCAAATTACATCTAAAATTCCACACATGTGAATTTTAACCAATCAGAACGTGTATTTCTGACAGATCACCATCGCAACGGATTAATTTCAGTGGAAATTTTTTCCTCGTGGGTACCCAACAGCAAATTATGCTGGAAAGTTTTCTAACGTTTATAATGACAGAATATTTTCTTTCACAATCTAATTTTTATTTGTTCACATGATAATTTTGATTCATTTCAACTACAAGCTTAGATGTTTTCTTAAATTCCTTGGATTATTATGATTAATGTTTATATTAAAAACGCAATAATTATATACTATGGCAAATTGGTAAAGACTAAAACTGATGTTTTTGGAAATGGACACTTTTGGTGTGGAATTTTCTTACCGAATACCACACAAGGTCAAATTAAATCCGGAAATTTTTTCTCGCTTATGAATATTCTTAGGAAATTATCCCTCGTCTTCGACTCGGGGTAATTTTCAAAATATTCATCAGCTCGGAAACATTTCCGGAAATAATTTGACCTCTAGTGGTATTACTAGTGATAATATTTCCACGCTGTTTGATGGGATCTTCGTTTGAATGAATGCGTGAGCCATTGGGTACCGGACATTTGTCAGTGACATTTTTATTTGACGTTGAAAATTTGCTCTCAGTTGATATGTTTAATAAAGATACTTGCTTTACAGTCTGGTAAATAGTTTAAAAAATAATCACGCCGACTATATTCGAGGTAATAATTTTTTTAAATAATTTCAACTAAATTAGCACTCATTTTTATTGCTTTTAGGAAATCTCACTCGTGGACTTCGTCCACTCGTAAGATTTCCATAGCAACAAAGATTCGTGCATCTAGTTAAAATTATCACAAAATTACCACCTATTGTGTAATTACTGTTGACAATTTAATTCTTGTATAAAAAATCGCATATGCCACAGTGCAATTGTCACTTTGACAGCGGCAAAAGTTAGCTTTAACGTTTACAGCGACAAATACACTAGTGGTTTTTTCACTTATTCATTTGTTCATGAATATCACTGTTCCTAGTATGAATTTCAATAACTGCGTTTTTAATAATTGTACATTAAAATAAAAATGTGTTTATTTTTAATGTTTCATGAATAAAGTTTGCATTGATATGTTTCCAAATTTCTCATTCATTAAATTGTCCTGCCGAATTACACTCGAGGTTTGTATTGATATTGGGTAAATTTGTATTGTTCAAATTTTAAACTGTTTCCTTTAGCAATTTGACGAGAATAACTGTCAACTATTAAAAACACGACACCGAAGGTGGAGTGTTTTTAGGTTTCTCATTAAACAACCCAAATTTACCCGATAAAATACAAACCACATGTGCAATTATAAGTGACAATATCAATTATTTTTCTTCAAACGTCATAAAGGATATTGAGTGTCATTTCGGGACCGTTATATTCCAACGGAAGTGTAACTTTTACAGTTCTTCGGATGCTTTTGACGGAGCCGGCCGTTATATGTTATAGCGAATTCGTTTCGGGCTAACCAAATTTTTGTTCAACGGTTCCGTTATATTTGACATATTCAAACTAAAACATAATCAGTGCTGAACGACTTGTTAAATTGGCATTATTGTCAAGCTGTTGGAAGTTCTTGATAATAGAAGCTTTATTATATTGTTTGGGATAACTGTTGAAAATACTTAAAAGGTGAATAAACATTATTAATATCTCTTTCTCATTGAAATAAGATCTTCCTTTCCCATAAAATATTTCTATTTTAATGTAACAGTTTATTTAAACATTTTTTAATGTTGTGAACATTTACTTTCAAATGAATTATCAAATTGAATACAATAATAAAGTAACATAGCTTAATCAAAGTTATTTGATTCCTCGCTGCCAGTTTTTTATGTCACTTTCAAAAATTGATACAGACATATCTTCTTCATCGGATGATATTTATGGAGAAGAGGAACCAAGATATCAAAGAATTCGATTCATGAGGAATTAATGTCTTTGAGAAATATGACGATGTTGATTTCAAGGCCAGAGTTCGTTTGTATTACATTTTATTGAAAAAATTGGTAATTATCTGGAGCCAAAAGTTCCCAGCTTCTCTTCCACAATTTTCATTTCTCATATGAAGTTTACAACTGCTTGACATATCTGGGATCTTTAGCACAAGCGTTGAACTGCTTCGTAGTACTCTTCCAAGCTTCTCGTTTCTTCTTGATTAGTAAATTTGCTTTCCAGGTTTCTTTTTTTTTGTATAGCTGGGGAATTTGGCAAAAAGGATAAGGTTATGGAAAAAATGGGAATTCTCTCAGACACATTGATACTTTTTGGTAAATTTCGCATGTTTGCCATAACGAAGGTATATTATCATAGGTTAGAATATTCACACTCAAAATTAATTTAATTCTGAATCTGAATATTGGAAAGCTTATCAAATTGATGAAGTTCTCGTATTCTCTAACTATAATCAGTTGCAGGTTATATATTTCAATAAGGATGAAAACAAAATTTTCAAATGATATCCTCTATCTACTACTACTACTACTACTACTACCACTACTACTACTACTACTACTACTACTACTACCACTACTACTACTACTACTACTACCACTAAATGTGCAGGCGGGCCTTGACCTAGACAAACTCAAGCGTTCTGGCACTGAGTCCACTGGCGGGCTCATTGTGCCATTCCTGCTACCTAGACATCCATGAAGCCGAGCCATTAAATGAAGGCCACAACCATTTTCAGTGGATGCCTGCTTGTGTCTCCAGGGACCATAACAGGGACTCCGAAGATTCGCCGGCGTAGTGCAGCCTAGTGTGGACACTCTAAGAGAACATGGACTGAGCGAGGTGCTGGTTCCTCAGCCACTTTCTCGTCTCCTTGCGTATTGTTTGTTTTGTTAGGCCCAGGGTCGGGCCCGGGCCGCAGAAAGGAGCTGCCGCCCCTTCCGCAGCCAGTGTATCCGCCATTTCAATGCCTTCCAAACCAGAGTGGGCCGGAATCCATTCTAGCCGCACTACGTTTCGACTTCCAAGATCAGCAAGTCGTTCTCGACATTCGTCAGCAAGTCCTGAGTTGATGGTATATCCACTCTATCTCAATGTTACACAGAATTTTTTTTATATTCTAATTTCCTCAACACCTTGAATACTTTCGATTTGACGATTTCCGAAAACAATTGTTTACTAGCCATAACTATGAGATGAAACTTTATGTAAAATAACAACATAAATATTTGATCCAACTGCGAACTCACGTGTATATAATTGTAATCTCCAGAAATATGATATCAAACCACTTATTATTTCCCCATGTATCAAACAAACACAATCAGTTTGAAGCTGAAGTGGGATTGACACATTACAATATTACATTACATTATACAGATTTAGTTACCGGCACAACGTTGCCATAGTGTGTCCGCTCGTTTTGTAACGATGCCGTTTATCCCGCCTGGTTAAGTTGTGAATACCAACTGTTATTGTATATCACTGGTCTGTGTACCAACTAAAACGAAGCCATTGCCGTGACGGGACCGTTATCGAAACGGCTCCGTTTTTAGAAAGATATTGCCAATTGCAATACCGCATACGGTGCGGTATTAATGTAGCGCTATTCCAATAACGGTCTACGTGAAATTTATTTGGAAATAAGAGCTATTGCAATCACTATAATTCAATAACGTAGCTCTGCGTTATATGGGAAGAGACATAACCTGTCTTTTTCTGTGTATACTTATAAAAAAAATCAAAAACCAAACAACCTCACCATTTGCATATTTTAAACGCAAACCACAAAACAAACTAAACACCATAAACAAGATAAACAAGAACCTTAACCTCAGAAATCCGATGCGATTTGTTCTATTTTGTCAACTGCGCAGGACAATTATGTGCTGTATTTACAATAACACTTAACGATATGTAACCGTAAATTAAGCGAAGCGCTGACATTATGAGCGTTCGAGACGTGAAGGAGTGAATCGCGCATTCAATAAACGTCAAAATACCGCAAACGTAATTACTGCAGACCATTTTTTAACAAGCAATATCTCTCTATTTCTGAAAACAGGTGTAAGCGTATAAACATATTATTTGTCATATTTGTTTCGATAGATGCCAAGCAAGTAGGTATCCACGATTAGTGGCATCGAAGGACTATAGTGAAATAAGTTAAAAATACAATCTTGTTATCTTAATTAAGAAATTCGATACCTTTTATTGTGTTATTTCCAATAAAATTATTCACGTTTGAATGGAAAATAGTATATGATATTCAGGGAATGAGATACTTCACGTGCTTTGCATGGATTGTCCTTCCACACTCAGCATAAAATAATACTTATTCTCCTAACAGACTATCACAACGTGCGTGTCGAAATTTAGTAACTTGTGTTTCATACAGGAACTGATACCGGGTAAAATAAAAAATAGAAAACTTAGCTAGTATGGTCATATGGTAAGAATCGAACCAAATAGGTTAACTAGGAAAATAATGGAGACTGGAAAACCGATCAAAAAACAAAGTTGTAGGCCTAGAAGGAAATGGTTAGACCAAATACAAGAGATAGGTTTGGAAGGAGGAAAGACCATAGCAGAAATGAATAACCTAGCAAGAGACAGAAAGGCATGAAAGGAATGGGTACAGGACATGAAATCCACATCCGACGTATGAAAGGGAGAAAGGAACAAGAGAAGAAGGGGAAGTGTTTTTAACATTTTATATGTGAAGAAAAAATACTTGGGTATTTTTTCGACTATCCTAATCCAACCAAAATATACACCATACATCAGATTGAATTTATGATTTTAAACATTTTATAAAAAAATTGAAGGTAAATAAAAATATACAAAGCATCTATTTATCTCTAGAATCTACATAATTTATTTTTTCCAAGATAAAATAAACAACTCACTGAGTGGCAAATGAAAACAAACTACTTGCTTATATAAAACGAAATTGCATAATAACTTTTTTTATTGAAGAATTTCGTGTAGTTTCAAGCAATATGCAAACAAATCCTTTTTTAAGGGAAAACAGGATAGATGGGTAACTAATATACCATACGATGAAGTTAAAATAAAAAATGTGAAAAAGAGATTGGATTGAAGTGTATTTATGAGTGTAAATCGATATAAGTCGCTGTAAAATAGGAATTCATGTTAAAAACGTAAACAATTATCTGTGAAAAACTTCACAACTGAATGTTGTTCCACAGGGTTCCGTTTTGGGACCCCTATTTTCTACAATAAGTAATAAAAACCTTGAAAAATCTTAACTGTATTGAGGAAAGCTAGTTTCCATTCTCATCGAGGTCGTAAGACATTGGAATTTTTGTCCTCCAGTCAACCATAATAATGAACTGGGCTGTATTCCGCCAACCTGGAAATTAGCATCAATCACCCCAGTATTTGAAAAAGGCAACAAATTGGATCAAAACAATTACCGTTCGATAAGCCTCTTACCCATTATCTCCAAAGTAATGGAATCCATTGTTGCCGACCAAATGGTCGAATTTTTGTTGCGGGAAAATGTAATCCCGACCTTCCAGCATGGTTTCATGAAGGGTCGATCCACTTTAACCAATTTACTATACTGTACCAACGATTGGTCTAAAGAACTCGATGACTGACATCCTTTAGACATAATTTACCTTGACTTTTTGAAAGCCTTTGACAGAATGCCAAAACGTAGACTTCTACAAAAGCTCGATCATATTGGCATAAGAGGTACTCTCAACAAATGGTTTTCAGACTTCCTAACAAACAAACCGGTTCTTCAAAGTCAGAGTTGGACAAAAATTCTCCCAGAAAAGACCCGAAACTAGCGGTATCCCACAAGGTTCCGTTCTTGGGCCCCTACCTTTCATCGCATATTCCAGTGATTTTCGATACTGTCTCTCAAGCTCAATTTCGGCTTATGTTGACGACATGAAACTTTACGGAAATCCCAACATCAGTTATTTAAGTTTGCACTGTGCAGTTTGCCCCCTCAATATAGACGACCGTCTTCGTGGGCACTCCTTAAAACTGAAGGAATAGCCTTTTAGAACTCGTTATAGGCAAAACTTTTTAAGTAACAGAGTTTTAGATATTTGGAATGGTCTTCCTCAGCAAATAATTAGCTCGGAAAATGTTAATAGTTTCAAAAATCAAACGCACTCCTATTTTTTCGATCTGTGGTTTTTTAGGCTTAGTGTAGTGTCAGTTATTGTTTTATTCATATTCTGTAAATTATTATGGGCAAAATAGGACTTGATCCTCTGCCCTTATCATGTAATTATAATAATTATAATAATAATAATGTCAAGTGCACGAGAGGGAAACAACAAAATTACTCATTCAATAACAATCAGAAGTTATTTTACAGGCAACTGAGCGGTACAGTAAACAATCAGAACCAAAGTCCTCCAAATAAAGATGAGCTGACGGAAGCTGACGGAAGCCTGTCGAACATAAATCCAACGCTCACTGGATAAGAACTGAGGAGGAAAAAATCAATATTGAACCGATGTCTTTCGTTGACTTGACAACAAGCGAGGTAACCGAAGCTATAAAGAGTACCAGTAATTGGAAGACACCGGGAGTTGACTATGTCCAAAACTTTTGGTATAAGAAGTTTGACAGTCTACATGAAGCAATGGCAACATCATTCTCACATATTTTGCAACATCCAGAAGATACTCCACCATTTCTGACACTGGGCTCGACCCACTTGCTTCCCAAAACACATCAAACTCACGATCCTCCGCAGTATAGGTCCATAACCTGCCTATATATGAAATATTAAAATAATTAAAATAATATATATATAAAATATTAACAGCTTGCATCACTAACCGTATTTACAGACATGTGGACCAAAACAACATCCTGTCAGAAGAACAGAAAGGTTACAGACGAGATCACCAAGGCTGCAAAGAACAACTTATCATTGATTCAGTTATACTGAAACAGGCGCAAAAGGAAAAGCGCAACATCCACACGGCTTTCGTAGATTACAGGAAAGCATTTGATAGCGTTCCACATTCCTGGCTTGTTAAAGTTCTGCAAATTTACAAAGTACATCCCACTGTTGTAACTTTTCTTGAATCAGCGATGAAGCACTGGCGAACGAACCTTCATTTACAAATAAATGGCCAATACCTCCAAACTGTTGGAATTTCCATCCGTAGGGGGATCTTCCAGGGTGACTCCCTTAGTCCACTTTGGTTCTGTTTGGCAATGAACCCACTTTCCAATCTACTTAACGATACGGATTACGGCTATAAACTTAAAGCCAACAGGAACACTGGCTGCACTGTTTCCCACCTTTTATATATGGATGATATCAAAATATACGCATCCAACCAGCGTCAAATTCAACATTTACTTAATATCACTGGAAAATTCTCCAGTGATATACAAATGGGATTTGGATTAGACAAGTGCAAAACCTTAAATATCGAGAAGGGTAAAATCGTTAACGGAGATGTGTTACTACCCAAAGGGAATATTATAACTGCCATGCAAAATGGCGAGACCTACAAATATCTAGGATTTTAGCAAGCTAAGCTATTAGACCAAAAGCAAGCAAAAATCAAAATTAGGAGCCAGTTCACTCAAAGGGTAACTACTTTATTGAAATCTCAGTTGAACGCAGGAAATCTAGCAAAAGCAATTAACACCTACGCCATACCGATCCTGACATACTCATTTGGAATTCTGAAGTGGACAAAGACAGAGCTGGAGGATATTCAAAGAACAACCAGTACCATGATGACCAAACACAAATGTCACCATCCGACATCATCAGTTATTAGGACAACACTACCAAGAAGAGAGGGAGGGAGAGGTCTAGTGGACATAGTAAATTTACATAACAAACAAATATCTAGACTCCAAGAATTCTTCATTGCCAAGGCTAAAACATCTGAATTGCATGAGATGGTCGCAAAAGCAGATAAAAACTATTCCCTTTTAAATCTTGTGAGCCCTGATATAAGACTTGAAATCGTTACAGATTCTGACAAACAGGTGGAGTGGGCTCAGAAAGCGCTTCATGGTCGACATCATCACGACCTCAATCAACCTCATATCGACAAGGAAGCATCAAATAAGTGGCTATCTGATGGAACATTATTTCCAGAAACAGAAGGATTTATGATGGCAATTCAAGACCAAGTAATTAATACCAACAATTACAAGAAATTTGTCATGAAAGATCCAAACATCGATACGGACAAGTGCAGAAGGTGCCAACAAACAACAGAGACGATACAACACATTACGTCGGGATGTTCAGCCTTAGCTAACATTGATTATATACCTACGCAGGCACAATCAACTTTGCAACATCATCCATCAGAAGTTGGCCAACAAATTTGGATTAGTGAACACCTACACCCCATATTACAAGTACCATTTGAATTCGGTGCTAGAGAATGCTGATTTTAGACTATACTACGATAGGTCAATTATCACCGATAGACGGGTGACGAATAACCGGCCTGATATTGTAGTTGTGGATAAAAAAGCTAACTCGGTTTATCTAGTGGATGTTGCTGTACCCAATAATAACAATATTCTGGACAAATACAACGATGAAATTGCAAAATACACCGATCTTGCAATTGAGGTAAGACAGATGTGGCATGCAGAGAAAATAGAGGTGGTACCGATCATCGTTTCAGCTACGGGATTAATTCCCAAAACTCTACAAGATAGCCTTACCAAACTGGGTCTTCACAAAAATACTTACATCGATCTGCAGAAGGCTGCCATCCTAAATACCTGTCACACTGTCCGTAAATTTCTAAATATGTGACTTCCGAGCCTAATCCCATTTGCGTTTACACACGCTTGGGATAGGTAAACATTACCAGCAAGTGCTGAGCAAGTGCATACTTGGAATGATAATAATAATAATAATGAATAATAATAATAATCTTTCGTCATCAGGATGAAACCGTTTTATATTACAAGTTAAACACACATTAAACCGTTTCTTGCGACTTTTTGAGATGCAGTGAATATTTTATGTGAACAAATGTCCCTAGTAATTGTAGAATCAGATTCAGAACAATATCTGGTAGTACAAATAAAAATACATTGAAAAAGGACATTATATATGTCAGATTTACGAATATCTGCAGATATTCGTAAATCTCTTCAGAAAAAAGAACATACATATACACGTATAAAAAACTGGAAACCAAAAATTTTATCCATTAATTGAGTTTTCATGATTTTTTCAATGTTAACTATAAGCGAATTCGTCTTCTTTATAAATAGATACTGAGCTTGAAATTCCTATGTAGAGTTAAATTTTGACGTATCAAGGAAATATAAATTTGTAGATGTCTCCGGAACGTGCACTCCTCTAGTTCCCATTTCTAGTGGACTGTAATAATCACACAATATATTTATCCATTCGTAATTATCTTTGTTAGATATATGACAATTTCCCCCAACATTGTAGTTCAATTCCCATCCAAAACAAATCAAATAATGGATACAGAGGACACATACAAAAGAAAAAACACACTGCCCGAGACTTGAAAATAAGGATACAGTTGTCATGGAAAATCGGAAAACTTGATAAATACAAGTCAAAACTTATTCAAGAACACCAAAAATTAGATTCAGTTAACGTTTGCGTAAGTAATTAAGCTTCTTGCGGCTCGAAAAGAAAAATATTAGAAATAATGGAACTTAAAGGGTGACAGTTTACCAACATTGGAAAACGTTCACATTCTAAATATTTGCACGGTATAAGTGTTTTCCTGAGCAGCTTTTTATTTTCCTCCGGCTCGTAGGTTTTCCGGAGAAATTCGATTCGGCTTTTATAGCATCAATACATAAAATAGCACTTCCAGGATTAGCCAGGTAGGTCGTACGAAAATTGAGATAACCTCTCTGAAAATATTTAGAGACAGAAATTACAAGAGTTTGTCGATGTTCGGAATGTTTTCCGTTTTCTGAAATGAAATCTAGAGAAAATGTTTTTCATGTTAACATTTTTGATTTTGTTGGAAACTGTGACTCACTAAATCATTTAAAACCCTCCAATTAAAAAAAAAATTATAGCAATATTTTTCGTAACCCTCTTCAATGCAGGTGGAACTTGCAGTTCTGATAATGCTGCATCGTTTTCCAAGTAATTTCATAGGTTTTATATCGAGTTATTTATTCAATGAAACCACGTTTTTCATTTCATTTCTGGAAATGTACATTATTTAGGTATTGCCCCTATCGCACGCTCCATATTGTTGCAGCCAAATATTGTTATTTGGATTATTTTGCTATCGTCTGAAAGTTCCAGATAATGAAATTTGGGAAGAAATTATTATTTTTATAGTGCATATTATGTAGTATATACAGTGCTCCCCCCTCGTATCTTTTGAACAGCTACATTTACATTAATTAAATTCGGAGGGTGAAAATAAAGTTTTGTAAACTTCTTTACGAATAGTAACAGGTGACGTAATAGTGATAGATGACGTCACAGTGCCACTCTGGCCAATAATTTTAAATAGGACCTTATGGCAAATGATATATCGTTTGGAAGGCATTGACATTGGCTACATAGCCATATTAATTTTGTTTGGGTTTGAACTGATTTTGACGTATAAATTAAATAAATACCAAAATTATTGAAATTATTTTTTTTTAAATTCAATTAATCAAATATCAACAATGGATTCTTATAGCAAGTATTTGAAATGTGCTCCGTCTACTTCCTGACAATAATACAACCAATCAGTAAACTATTGTCGTACTCGTTCGAATGTGTCAGCTGAAATTACATTGCATTCTTCAATAATTCTTTCTTTCAAAACGCCAATGCTATCTGGTGCCGTAGTATGAACCTTGGATTTCAAGTACCCCCATAGAAAAAATCTAATAGTGTCAGATCTGGTGACCGAGGTGGTCATTCTATAGGACCTCATCGGCCGATCCATCTACCTCAATATTCTTTATCCAGGAGACGTCTTACTGCACCATAATAATGTGCAGGAGCACCATCTTGTTGAAATGTTATTTCCAGATGGCCGAATTCATCTGGATTATCTTCCAGAATTTCAAGAATTGACGGCTCAATTGTATTTTGTAACATCTCCAGATACACTTCACCGCTTAAATTTGAATTTAGGAAGACAGGACCAAGTATGTGGCTTCCCAAAATACCTGCCCAAACATTGACTTTTTCTGGAAATTGGGTATGTAGTTCACGTGTGAGGATTTGTGTCACTCTAATACCTTACATTTTGTGTATTCACATTTCCATTGAGGCAAAAAGTACTTCCGTCACTAAAACAAATTGTTTTTGTGTAATGTGGGTTTTGACTAATTTTATTTGTCATTCATTAACAGAATTCGAGTCTTCTGTCGTGGTCGTCATCCGAAAGGTGGTGCACCATTTTTAAGTTGTATGGAGGAAATTTATTTTTAGCCAACACTCTCTGTACTGTACTTTGACTTACTTCACAGATAGACGCAACTTTAGTTGGAAAGGAAGTAGGGTTTACTACCATTTCAGCAACTATATCAATTTTTTTATCATCAAATAAACGTTCCGCTTCATGGAGATTCTTTCTCGATTCACCTATTATTGAGATAGCTGCTACTTTGTCGGCTTGGGTACGTACCATTTTGCCTATGTAAACTCTTAAACGTATCGTTAAACAATAATAAAATTGAATATTCAAGCTATTGAGGAAAACTTTGCAAAGCAACAAATACTATTAAATTATTATCGTCAATTTTTTTGACAACTTACCAGAAGCGGACTGAAAAATCTTCAATATTTAAACGTGAAATAATAATTTTGGTATTTATTTAATTTATCTGTCGAAATTAGTTTAAACTCAAGCAAAATTATTATGGCTATGTAGCCAATGTCAATGCCTTCCAAACGAGATATCACTTGCCATAAGGTCCTATTTAAAATTATTGGCCAGAGTGGCACTGTGACGTCATCTATTACTATCACGTCACCTGTTACCATTCGTATAGAAGTTCACAACACTTTACTCTCCAAATTTCATTAATGTAAGTTTAGCCGTTCAAAAGATACGAGAGGAGGAGGGGACTTTTGAATAGCACTGTATTATTATAATTTACTTATCATGAAACTAAATGGTCATTCAAAAAATAGTTATAATAAAAACAAACCAAGTTGAAATAAAATATGTGTAAATGTGATGTAAATCATTTTAGCGACACAGTGGACTACGTGAATAACCGACAGACTTAATTGGTGCCAATGCAAAATGCTGTAATTGTCCAGTCAGCATTCCCACCATCATCTTCGTCGTTTTTCGACTTTGACATAGTGGGTCGTGTGACAGTTTAGCCGAAGGGCTTTTAAGAAATAATTTAGCGAGCCTCTGTCCTGGGGTTTCATACCACCAGCGCAACGCCTGGTTGTTTATCCATTTGTGAATGCTCTCTTCACTTATTAGGCATTTAGCAATTCCACAGAAAGGTTCTGGCCCTATCATAACCTCCGTTGCTCCCTTTTTTTTTCGGGCCGAGATGGGAACTCTTGTTCGACTGGGTCTTCAACCAGTACCCAGACAGTGTTGGACTCATCCCCACGGGATAGGACCTTGACAGCACTGCTGCTGCCAGTCCACCCACTG
This sequence comes from Galerucella calmariensis, assembly GCA_910591675.1. NCBI lineage: Eukaryota > Metazoa > Arthropoda > Insecta > Coleoptera > Chrysomelidae > Galerucella > Galerucella calmariensis. The sequence goes on along the minus strand of CAJUYG010002479.1, from coordinate 4 downwards.
TCCT